>BQNB010004294.1:37556-108725 GCA_026074375.1 Tanacetum coccineum
TTTTATCATGATATTAAATTGATTTTATTACATTTTTAGGTGTTATGGTTTATTTGAATAAATATTGGTTAACAAAATATAAAGAAATTTTAGGTAGGTTGCGTGAGCTCGTTTACTTTAGTTATGCAAGTTACGTTGCATAATGGAATAAAGCGAAAAATTTCCTTGTAAAAAGGTGACACCTAATTTAGTAGATGGATATTATATTGATGAAAATTTCGGGTTGTTATAGCTGTCAACAAATCAGATTTTGTTGAATCCAAGTATAACTTTAACTTGGCATGTTGACTTTCCACTCTATTGGTTGTTTGATTGCCAAAATGAAGAAATTTATCAATCCAAGCGGATGCAAACATTTCTTTATATTTTGTTAACTAATATTTATTCAAATAAACCATAACACCTAAAAATGTAATAAAATCACTTTAATATCATGATAAAAAAAACTTATAAAAAACTCTACTTGATTAACATATAAATAATACCTAAAAAGTCGAATAGAATTCATTGAAGTTGTTACAGTTTGAGCTGATATGAATTACCTAGTGTATCCAAGCTATACTAAAAAGATATTTTCTATTATGCTTTATCATTTTTTTGCATTTTCGCATAACACTTCTATTAATGTGCCATCTATAAAGTAACCCTTTAACATTTGGAAATGTAGTGTTGTATGCTTTCATGAGAGCCAGCTCTCTATCTGTAACAATAAAACACAAAAGCATATATTCGTCCATTACAAATTTTAGACACTTTATTGCCCAATCGTAGTTTAGCTATTTTTCCTTGTGCATGAACACAAATGCTATACAGAAGGTCTAATTGGTTAGAGTTACACGAACTATCTCTAGAAGAGGCATCGGGTACACGATTGTATTATATGTCACGTCCATTAACAACATGTCTGGAAATACACACCATTTATTCAATGATGTTATATACGTAAAAAATAAATCTTCTAGCTCATTTGATGATTTATGGGGTCTAGTATAGCAAATATAGCCTTTTTGATGTAAAAAGGATATGAGCTCTTGCATTGGTGTTTTTCCAACTTTTTTTCCTAGACAAAATTTTGGCATGCATTGTATATATTTTTAAAGTAGACGTATTTTGAGTATTTTGTTTGATCATAGTAGATAAGATGTTTTGTGGCTTCACATTTTTCTAACAAATCATTCACTAACTCAGACTCACTTTCAGACAATCTTTGTGCATATGCGTGACCTTCTAGATGTAATGCAGGTTCACGATTATGTGTGTCACATATGACACTTTACGTCCAACAATCATCATACAAATATTTTCCTTCCAAACCAAAAGAACAATCACATTTTTTTGTCAGTATTTCTAGTTGATGTTTTTTTACTAGTGTATTTACCAACAACATCTCAATGAAAAGAGACATTTGAATTAGCTTTAGATCTTTTAATCACAATAACGTAACCAATTGAAAGTCATGTTTGTTTCACCAAGTCTATTAAATCTTGACGAGAGTTAAACACCTGAAAACGATTTTTTAACAAGTTTCAATGCTTTGTAATTTTTCATGGTAACCTATAAAATATACTAGTTACTAAAAATGTGTATGTACTTACCGTGTATGTTTCAAATTCTGATTTGTTACATGAGAAGTGCTTTCATTCCTGATTTCAATTTCTTCATGTTGAAAATACTCGCTTTCATTATTGACTTGATTTCCGCCTTGTTGAAAAAAATCTTGAAATACTCCGTGTAACACCCCAAAACCGATTTTAAGTATTTAATAACGAAAAGACCATTGGTTAAGTTTGACTATGACTTTGATAGTTTGAATGTGCCAAGGGACTTAAGTAATTCTCTGTCAGAACCAATACGGCGTATTAGATAAGGGTGAATACGGCATATTGATATAAGAGTGGATATGGCATATCCAGGTTAATGAATACGGAGTATTGGTAGTCTAGCATGGATACGGCGTATCCATGGGTATGGATACAGCGTATCGGTTAAGTCGGCCAAAGGAAATGGCTAAACTACCCTTTTTGTTGAGTCACCACCTCACTTAGTATATCTAATGTGAAAGTAAAAAATAGAATGTGGCCAAAATAAGATTAGCAAGAACTTAAGGGGCTAATTATGTCAATAAGGCAAATTTGTACCAAACAAATATCTAGATAATCCTAGAGTTTCCAGACAACTCTATAGTCTTGTGTGTGTGTGGTCTGAGACGTGAAGAACAAGAAGGAGGGAAGACAAGGGTGTAGCTAATAATCAATTGAAGAAGAATTAAGGTCTTAATCAAGGAGATAAGCCCTAACTATTTCTTATTCAAGTAAGTAATTCCATTCTTGATAAAATTAGAATTAGAGTTCATGTAACCTTAATTGGGGGTTTTAGGTAATTATGATTCTTAATCAAGAATTAAGGTGTTTATGAATGTGAGTTAAGGTTAATTAACTATTTAAGTGAAATTTGTAATTTGGGGATGATGATCATGATATGATCATATAATTAATAAAAAGGATTTAGTTATGATTAATGAGTTGTATAAATCCTTGATGATTGTATTTGCATTAATGTAAAAATAGGTGCTTGTAATGATTTTTGTGTAAGAACCAAAGGTTGACGATGATGGTGATGATGCTTATTTTTATTAGCTTTGATTCAAGGTAAGTAAATCGGTTATAATGTGCTATTGTATGGATTTATCACATTATGTGGTATGTAGCTTAATTGTTATGGTTATAAATGGTTGTTTCAATATGTTTAGTAGAAAGTTCTTAGAGTTGGTTTGGCATGACTAACTATGGAAGTGGCATTACAGAGATGAATTAAGGGGATTGTGTAAGTAATGGTGTAAATGTTCTTGTGAATGTATGTTGATAAGTTATAGTTTCATATTATGTAAATGAAGTATGGTGACATGTTATTACCATTTACTTACTAAGCATTCTCTTATGGTTTAGTTAATTAACCATTTTGTAGGTTTGTATGTGATGAAGGTATGACCTTGATAAAGGTAAAGAATTTGAAGCTTGGAAAATGGAAGTATTTAGACTATACGTATAAAGTTAGTGTAGATGCAGAGCTCATACATGTTGAACCCCTAAGTTGTATGTTTTAGTGTCATAAAATGATTTGTATATATGGGTCATAGTTGTCCAAGTCCAGGTCCTAGGTTAGAAGTGAATGTTGTGTATTTGGTACAAGTATTTTGGGTGAAATGGGTAAAAAAGAGGTGTTTGGAAAAACACCCGTCACATTGTAAAGTATGTTTTAGTGAGTCGCTAAGACTACAGATGTTTTGTAATGGTATAATATGAAGTATAAATGAGTTCTGAAAGTTCTTGTAAAGTTTCAGGTTAAAGAAGTCGAGTTTTGGGTCAAAAGGGCTTTTATGCATATGGTTTCTGCAAGTTTTAGGGTTTGATGGTCTAATACGGCGTATCCAAGTTGTGGATACCGCATATTGAGGTTTAGGGGTGATACGACATATCCATTTTTATGTATACGGTGTATCCCTATCTGATGCTTCCGGTTTTTGGTTATTCTTATTTTAGTCGTAAAAATTAAACCGTAAGGAGTTAGAAGTCGTTCCTTATACCGTTGGAAAGGTATTTGGGTCTATTTTATGATAAAGATACTTTCAAGGGATGAATGGTAATATATTTATGTCAGTTTATCAAGGAGTGACATGAGGTCATTCTCAGTCATGCATTTGAGTAAAAAGGTTTAATTTTGGGTCAATTTTAGAGTCGGGAAAGGGCGTTTCACTCCGACCAACTCATTTTTACTTAATCAAGTTTTTGTTTTGTTATTTATGTATGATTCAACTTAAAAGTTATATAGTACAAGTACATATTTATAGCTCATTGTAAAAGAAAAAATGTTTGTTTGAAATACACTTTTAATTGAAGTGCTCATTTTGTTACCTGATAATATTGTATATTTTAAGATAAAAAGATAAAAAGTTGATATATCGATATGAAAAGATAAAAAGTATTATCTACATGTATAATTGAACTGTCATAAAAATTATTATTATATAATGTATAAATGAGTTTCTCATTCCATCCACTACTTCAAAGTTTTTATTATTCTAAATTTTATTTTAATACGTAGCATTTTGTAGTATCATACTATCATGCATGCATTTATTAACATAAGGTCATGTGATGCATTTATTGTGGGTCATGTGGTTTATACACCACTAGACATCTCATTAAATACATTTAATCTGTCACATTTTCCAACATACCTCTCTTTTCTATTTTTCTTGTCATTAAATTTGTGCATATTTAATGGTATTATATTCTATTTCTCTCTCTCTATCATATTCCACATTTCAACTCATTTGTCCATCCATAATAACCACCATAATCAAGATCCTCACAACTGCCCACCACCCACGAAAACATCACAATAATTGGCCAACCCAACTCCCACTGTCGTTGGAAAGCAACCAAACCACCACCGCGCTGCCGACTTTCCCATCTCATTTAAACTACTGTTGCCAAGCCTTTGCGTTTAACATGATTTCGAGTAGTAGCTATAAAAGAGTAAAAGGATAAAGACATAATAGGTTTGAAAAGAAAATTAATCAAATATTAAAAAAATCAATTGTTACAAAGGGTGATAGTTGGTAAATGGTAGTGTTGGCTGGAGATGGCTAGGTTGGTTGCATTAATAAAAAAGATAAAGAGAGTGTTGAAAGTTTTAGAGATGGAAGAAGATATATAGAGATAAACAAGTTTAAAAAAAGAATTATGACGAAGAAAAAGAAAAGAGAAACCAAAGGTTATATATTAATTTGTTATGTTTCATTGGTGAAATTTATTTAGGAATCAGAGAAGAAAAAAATAAATGACAAGTGTGATGGTCAAAGTCAAATGGGGTGGGGTTCCTAAGGTGGTGGTGTAGGGGTGAGCATGGTGCGGTTTGGTGCGGTTTTTGACTAAAACCAAATCGCAACCGCACTTGCGGTTTCTACAAAAATAGAAACCGAACCGCACCACGGTTTGCGGTTTCAGTTTTGCGATTTTTTTGCGGTTTTGCAGTTTTTTGCGGGTTTTAACCGCACCGCACCATCACGTATGACTTATATAATTTCTGTGGGTTTTTGCGGTTTTTGGTTTAGAATGTCAGTTTTTTTGGTTATAAACGCATATATTTAATGTAAACACACACATGCCTTATAACTTATAAGAATATTAATGATAATATGTGGTAGAAGCCTTATACCACATATTAAATCATCAATGTGCCGTTTTTGATTTTAAAAAATAAATATGTGAACCACACTGCAAAATGCGGTTTTTCTTTTTTCTTAAAACCGAACCATGGTTTTTTGCGGTTTTACGGTTTGGTGCGGTTTTACGGTTTGCGGTGCGGTTTCTACTCACCCCTATGGTGGTGTGTAAACCCATCACCCTTTTATAATCGTGTAAATAGTAAGTTTTGGTTGTGCATATAGACATCCCCAACTATAGGATTTGGTAAGAAGGATAAGGACTATTTTGTACTTAGACACAAAGTAGAAAGGCCAGTTGTGTAATTTTGTTTTAAATATCAGTTAGAACTAGCCGTTAGTTAGTTACTTACGTTTTTATCTTATTTTCCTGTATAAAAAACAAGTTAACCACTTGTCATTTGTAAAACAATTCATTTTCCAAATAATAACAAATCATCTTTCGCTCATATGGTATCAGAGCACATGCTCTTTATCAAAACCCTAATTTCTTGATTTGTTTTGGAAATTTTAATTCAGACAATGTTTTTTTATTGAACTAAAGTGAATTCTGTTGATCCAATTGTCGTAATATACATTAATTGATCATTTTTTGGTCAATTTGTTATTCTTGACGGTTATTCTGTTATCATAAAGTTCTTGATTACGTCATCAATGGTGATTCCATCAGCTTCATCATCTGCTTTTCCCTCACTCAATAACCAGAACCAAAACAATAACAACAATCCAAACAATCTTGTACCAAATCAAAATCAAATGAATTAAAACACACTCAATGATCCTCTACACATTGCCAGTTATGAACATCCAGGCATGATCTTAACCAATACATCTTTTAATGGAAGTAATTTTCATTGATGGAGTAGAGATATCAAGATGGCCTTGGGTGTTAAGCTAAAGCTAGGGTTGAAAGATGGATCTTGTCTTAAGCCAACAAATGATAGTGAAGAACAAGAAAGGGGAATCAGATGTGATTATATGGTAACATGTTGGATTTTGAATTCAATGATTACTGAGTTGTTAAATGCTTTTTTGTATGCACATTCAGCATGTGAGTTATGGAAGGAGATTGGTTAAAGGTATGGCTAAAGTAATGGTATCGCTTGAGTTTATCAAGTTTAGTAAGGAATTAAAGCGCATAAAGACATTTTTACTCAGAAGGGAGAGACTGAGCTTAATTGCTTCTTTTTTCAATAAGCTTAAGAAATGTTGGGATGAATTGCATAATCTTAATGGGATGCCTACTTGTAATTGTGGGAAAATGAAAGAGTATACTTGTTCAGTTATTGAGAAATTTGCTCTAAGAGATAGTAACTCGGAGTTGATTAAGTTTTTAATGAAGTTGAATGCTGAGTATGAGTATGTTAAGAGTTAAATTCTTGCTATGGATCCACTTCCAACTATTAACAAAGCTTATTATATTGTTCAACAAATTAAGAAGCAAAAACAAGTCATTAATCATACCTTTGAGCCTAGTGCTTTCTTTGCAAACATGAATAGAAATAATATCAGTGGAAGGAAGGATAATAAGGGAAATATAAATGAAAATAAGGGACAATCAAGTAGGGAATGATGTTTCCTTCAAGAAAGTATGTACTAAGGTCATTTGTTTGAGCAATGCTTTGAGAGGCTAGGCTATCCTGACTGGTACAAAGGAAAGAAGGCTAAAAAGAATAATAGGCTAGCCGCACAAGTAAACTCATGGTTTGATGAGCATTTCAGTAGAGATACTCCTTTTGATATAAGATATGAAAATGAAGTTGGAATGAGTTAAAGGAAATGTGGATCAAAAGCTAGTGGCTGATGCATGTCAAGAATGATGAAATTGTTCAAAGGCAAAAGAGTTTTGGAAGATAATGATACAAAAGGATCTGTAAGTTTCTCATATGCAGGTATCATGTCTTGTTTCACTGCTTATTTTTCTTTATTTTTTCTAACTAAAATGAACATAAAGCTTGATTGGGTAAGTGATATAGGGGCCTCAGATCACATGTCTCCACATTTAAGTCTTTTTATATCCATTAAACATCTCAAAAATCCTATTGTTATGCACTTACCTGATGGGAGGTCTAAGACCGTGACTATTGTTGGTCAAGTACAATTGAATCCTTCCTTAATTCTTACAGGTGTCTTTTATATACCTGATTTTTAGCTTAACTTACTCTCTATTTGTAAACTCAATTAAAACAAAAACCTTACAGCACACTTTTACCCAAATGATTTCATGTTTCAGGTTCTTACAACTAAGCAAATAGTGGTTGTTCGAAAGGGGTCACAATGTTTTTACATTTGCAAACCCACTATTGATCAAGCAACATTTGATGCAAAAGTTTCAACTTTTTACAAAACCTATCTCAATATTATTACATCTCCTTGTTTGAATAATAATGCTTTTAGCAATTCTTCTACTAAGCATTTTGTAGACCTTAAAAGTTTTCATGAAAGACTTGCCCATACTTCTGTATCCAAACTTGTTCACATTCCTCAATGTAAAAAATTTAGATGTGTCTTCTTTTTCCTGTGAATGTTGTTTGTTATCTAAACATCATAGATTGCCTTTTCAAAGAAGTACGTCTATTGCTGCTAATTCTTTTAACTTACTTCATGTGGATTTGTGAGGCCCCTATTAGTATTCTGCACAAAATGAAGCTCATTACTTCTTCATTATTGTTGATTATCACACTAGAGCCACTTGGACTTATCTAGTTCACTCAAAAGGCCAATATCATGATCTGCTGGTTTCTTTTCTAGTATATATGGTTAATTATTTTAAGGCTGATGTAAAGATTATCAGGTCTAATAATGGCACAAAAATGGTTAATAGCACTTGCAGTTTACTTTTTCAGTCTAAGGGGATTTTGCACCAAAAGTCTATGGTTTACACACTAGAGAAATTATTTGGTAAGCCACCACTATATGATCACCTTAGAATTATAGGGTGTTTATGTTATGCTGCACTAACCTCTCCTCATAAGGATAAGTGTGACAATGGGGGCATTAAGTGTGTTTTATTAGGTTATCCTCTTAACAAGAAAGGATATAGATTGTATAATCTAGAATTAAAGGAAGTGTTTAATAGCATACATGTAATTTTTTAGGGGCGTATTTTTCCTTTTAAGGATAGTGACAAAAATACTACTTCTCCACTGCCTAGAAATGGTTTTCCCACTTTTAGAGATGTGTTTAATGATGATGAATCAAATAATCCCAACACATCAAATCAATATGTTACTATTCCAAACACCCCAATTCCACCAGATCCAAATGATACAAACCATAGTGTATCATTATCTCCAACTACAAATCCATATGAACAAATTATAAGGTCTATAAGGCAAACAAAAAGACATGTTTAGTTAAAGGATTTTGTTGCTCCTAATGCAAACAATTCTACTCCTCATTACCCATTGTTTGCTTCAACAGGGTTTGTTGATGTTCCAGAACCACACATTGCCTTCTTAGCTAATGTTTATAATACCCCTGAACCAACAAGGTATAAACAAGTTATGCAGCATACTAGCTAGACACAAACAATGGACAAAGAAGCTTTAGAAAAGAACAATACTTGGTCACTCACTGATTTACCACCAAGACATAAGCCTATTTCTTCAAAATAGGTCTATAAGACAAAATATAATCCTAATGGCATTATGCAAAGACTAAAAGCAAGACTAGTTGTGAGAGGTTTCAATCAATAAAGGAGTATTGATTACAAACACACCTTTTTGCTAGTTGCTAAGCTTGCCACTATGAGAGTCTCTTAATAGCTATTTCAAATTCAAATTTAAAATTTAAATGTTAGGATGTGGTGAGTTGGCAAACTGTGTCGGAGAAGGTTTAGCAAAGTGCGTGTGGGAAGCTTTAAAAGTGTGTGTGTGTGTGTGTGTGTTATTTGAATTTCAAACTTGAGAGTGTATGAGTGATTGTTAGTGAAGTGTATAGAAGAATCTTTGAGTGTGTGTGTATGTAATTTGAAATTCAAATGTAACTGTGTGTGAGTGAGTACGTGAGTAAAGGAATGAGTAGAGAATGTATGGGTTAGAATGTTATGATAGGACATTTAGGAGACTATGTTTGGAATGTAGGTGATGAGGTGTCATTTTATACATTTTTTCGGGGTCATTTAACCCCTAAAATCATGCTAATATGCCCAAATTATGTACTTAATCGTTCAGTTTTATGTTTTTAGCACTTGGATGGATTTTGGATGAAATACACATGACTTGAGCTGATTTGGAGAAGAAACGGACAAGATTACGGCTCTACACCAAATCTCTTGAAGAAATTTCATATAGTGCCTGGAGATGGCGTCGCAATTTCTTGCGACGACGTCATATCATACAAGAGACGGCGTCAGGAATTTCAAGGCGGGTAGAATGTAACAATAAAAAAATAAAAAAAAATAAAGCCTCGCAAAAGTCAAACTAGAAAATTCAATCAAAACGACGGAGTCTGATAAAATGCGGACGTCGTCAGGGCCTATTTCCTATACATACAAACTCGTTTTAGGGTTTTTAAGTGTGTAACTTTTGGGAACCGAACCCTACTTTTAGAAGACATTATAGCTGATAGTTAGGCCATTTTTAGGGTGTTTAAAACCTCTTTGTAACTGCCTTAATTTTTATTTTATTCATGTGAGATGTCTATCTTTATCATTCAATATGTCTATGGTTGTTTGCGTGATTCTTGGTTTTACTTCTTTTTTAACATGCTAGGTAGTCCATTAGTATTTACTTATATTGCATGAAACTTAGTTTATGATCATTTTAATGTTGCTTCTTGTGATGGATGTGCGCGTTAGGCTTTAGAAACTAGCCATAAGATATTAAATTGGCATAGACGTCTAGGGAAACGCGAGTGTGTAGAAAGGATACATCGGTAACAGTCTTCATACTCACCTTATCCCATAATATGGTTGAAGCTCTCTTAAGGGTTTTATATTTAATGTGATATACTCTTAGGGAGCCTTGTAAATAGTCTTCTAATACTTCTTGGGCGTTGCCTTAACGTTATTACGTAGATGCGGTTCGGGTAATTGTTCATGACTTAGGAAATTCTAACATTATCATATCAAGAGTGACAAAGGCAACTTGATTAAGAAAAGCAACTAAGAAGTAGTGATGACTTAAAGTAAATATGTTCGTTTATCATTTAGTTATCACCAAAGTAGTTTAGATTTTTTATTAGTTTAATTAAAACCAACAAACCTTTAACTTATGTTTTACCTGCTTTTATAAAACATTAAAATACAAAAAGAATATCTTCTTAACCCCTATGAACTTTGATTGAATTCTGTTCGAGACCTTCTCAACCTTATTCCCCTAGAGAATGACAACAACCCTCGAGTCTTGCCTTAATACACTACAACGGTTAGGTGCTCTGCCTAGGGAGTTGTAAAACAAAATAGTGAATTGTACAACAACCGCATCAAGTTTTTGGCGGCCGCTGTGTGGGGAATTGTTAGGTTTTGTGTTTTATCTTGTTAGTTCACTCACGTGATTCATTATCCAGTGAGATTTTAATTTTTGTTAACTTGCTTTCTTTTTAGTCTATCTTTTCTTTGTTTTTATTTGTTTTGTAAATTTTTTTGTTAACCTCCATGGTGACGAAAATCCTTACTCCGTTCTCTTGGATATATTTCTAGACTAGCCACGAAGAGATATCAATCACAATTGAGCTCCCGGAGGGAACAAGGTGGTGCCTCTATGACTGATGCCATGGTGGTGCAAAACGGACTGCTCATTCTACGGACTATGGTCCGAGGACCCAAACCAACATCTTAAGGATTTTCTAAAACTTGTAGACTCACTTAACCTTAATGTTGCTCTACAGGGAAAGGACGCGCCTGCGTTTATTTTAATTTTCCCTTCGCGATCAAGCTAGCAATTGGCTTGAACGTCTTCCTGCAGGATCCATCTCCACTTAGGAGGATCTTCCTACTCGTTTTCTTGCTTAGTTCTTTACATTGGGATGGACTACAAAACGCCGACATTAAAAAATCCTGATGTTCAAAAACAACTCATGGAGAATTCTTTCTTAAGCATGGACTCGTTTTAAGGACTTACTCTAAAAAGTCCCTCATCATTGCATTGATCTTTGGCTTCAAGTCTAAAGCTTTTATGACCGTGTCAATCCCGCCGCAAGGCGAACCATCGATCAGTCGGCCGGCAGTAAGCTTCATGACAAAAACGTCAAAGAATCATGGGCACTATTAGAGGACCTAGCCCTCTATGACAATGAAAGTTAGAATGACCCAGGGGACTTCGCTAAGCCGGTCAAGGGAATCTCTCTGCCTCAAGATGTCCTAAGTACATCCGATCGTCGTCTCATCAAGCTCAAAAATCAAGTCCAATGCTTGATGGAAGCTCATCTTGCTCCTAAATCATCCGTTCAAGTGAACAAAATCACTTCTACATGCGAAATCTGTAGTGGTCCCCACGACACTTAATATTACATGGAAAATCCTGAGCAAGCTTTTGTTGATTATGCATCCTCGCGTACTGATGAAGCGGGAGGCAAGTGGTACACTTTCAAACCTGAGCAAAACAACCTTGGTGACGCCTATAATCCATCATGGAAAAGTTACCCAAACCTTAGGTGGAGGCAACCTCAAAATTCTCAAAACAATTTTTCAAACCCACCTAATCGTTTTTAACCTAACGATTCATTCTCGAACCGCTCCTTCAACAAAAATCCTCAAAAAATTTCAAATCTTGAAGGATTGGTGTCTAACTTTATGGCATCTGTTTGAAGCCGATTTCAAACAACAACAAGGCGAGATGACCAACAAAATTGACACAGTTTTGAAGGCAATCAATGATCGAATAATGGGAGCACCTCCAGGTGATAAGGTTAAGAACCCAAAACTTAATTCCACCTATCCAGTTTTGTCTGCTCGTTCTTACCTAACTAAAGATCCCTAATGCTCATCTTAAGTTCGCGGTTCGATTAATGCTATTACAATGTGTTCTAAACAGCCAAATAAATCTTAAAATAACCAACCTCAAGATCATGACACGATTGCAGAGGAATCGGAAGAAGAAGTGGAGGAAGAGAAGGGCGATCCAGGAAACGTCAACACCAACCCACCCTCACCGCCAGATCCATCAACCTCGTTCGTCACAGAAAAGGTTTGTAAGCTGAATTCGTTCCTTAAATCATTAAACCTGGTTCCCCAATCATCCAATACGAAATTTATTTGCACAAAAGAAAATGATAGAGACGTGATGTTCATTGAAATAATTAAAAAGTATAATGATTCTTTCAAAGAGGAATTAGAGGAAGATGAAAGTGCAGTGGCAGGAGAGTTAGAGGTAGAGTACTTTGACACATTCTCTACTAGGAGCAAACTAACATGTCATAATTACTTATTGTGTGGTCCAATTCCATCCTTGTTTCTAAGAAACCCTATCATTGAAGAAGGATGTCTGTCAAATCTTAAAATACCGTGCAACATTGGACATGTGCATGTGGAAAAGCCTACATAGATCTTAACTTTCCTTTGAATGTCATGACCCGCATACGGTATAATTGGATAATGAGGAAACAACTTAAGCCTAGGGAAGATCCTGAGGGAATTAGAGGACTAAGCAATTTTACAGGAAGGAATAAGGGAATGCATGTCTTCGTAGGAAACTTCACTTACATTTCAGATTTTATAATTGATGAGGATAATAGTTCAATCATAGACCCTAGGCTGTCACAAGTCGTACTAGGGAGGCCTTTTGTAGAAGCATCCAATATGACTCATGACTTATCTTTAGGAGTAGTGAAGTTTATAAACAGAACCAATGAGGTTGCCTATAAGATGCCCCATAAGATAGAGCAATATAATTTACTATCGAATTTGGAAAAAGAACACACGAAATCAATCTATCTTAGGAACGAGGAGGACAAGAGAAGAGGAGTAGAGTACGTGATGAACAAGATATTAGGGTTCTACAAGGAATGTTTGGAGCTTGGACCTAAATATTTGATTGGACATGAAGACGAAGGGGGAGTCACGTAAGGAGTATGACTCTGAGTCTAGCTACAAGAATCATTAAATAAACAAAAGCGCTTGTTTGGAGGCAACCCAATTTCTTTTAATTTCATGCATTTTAGGAGTGTCTTGTGTGTTTTAATTCTATTTCATTTGTTTTTATTTGTTTGAATTATCATTTGATCATGCTTTATTATGTTTTTAACTTTGTCTTAATTGCGATCAAAGGTATTTCATATAAATTGTTAAAGAAAAATTCAGTTTCTAAGAACCATTTCAAACAAGTTTAATGAATTGTTTAGATTAATTCGCGTCTTGTGTCATATGATTGTGATGATTAATCTCATGTTTTATGCAATATTTTCTACAGGAAATAACTAATAGAATTGTGTACAGAGAATTTTTCTAAGAAAACGAATGTGAAATTTTCACAGTATCTGGAGACGACTTCAGGATTTTTTCTAACAGCGTCACGTCTCCAGACTTGTGAAAATTCAAATTTTCTATTATTTTCGAAAAAATTATTTTGTACAATTTCCAAAATTTGTAATTTTCTTAAAAACCTACAGAAACCTATGATTACATCAACACATTCATCCTATCTTTACCGCTTTTATAGAGTCAACCCTAAAAGTTTCATTGTATATATCATTATCCCATCAATTTTACACCATGTGTAGTTGTCTTTGTCTTTGATTTACAGGTTATATTTGATGAGAAGAAGCCTTGGAGTTTTTAGGAGTTTCATTGGACAACTTTTGGATGATGATTTAGCTAGTTATCGCATGTTTCTTCTACTTTATTGAGCAAACCAAGGGAGTACTAGTTTCTCTCGACTCTTTTCTTTTCTATTTATTCGTTTACGGGTACTTTTAAGAACATTGGCAACAATGTTCAAATAAGTGTAGGAGAAATAAGCCTTAAAAATTATTCTTTCAATTGCCATTTGCTTTGTCTTTAAGATGATGTGTAATATATCAAAACATGGCGTAGAAGGTAATTTTAACCCAAATTTAATAAAACATTATGACACACACCGACGAAAACTAAGTTTTATTAGCGTCTCATAGATAGGAATTATATGACAAGCACAAAAACCCTCTAAAAAATTCTACCCCAAAATGTGAGGTTCGACCCAAGATCTTTAGGAATTCAGATATCCATCTTTGATACCTAAGATAATTCTACCTTTAGCTTTCTCGAGTTAAGGAGTGAACAATTGCATGTGTCATGTTCATGGATTTGATCGTGCATGTGTGCTTTTGTCATCTTTTCTATAGCATTGATATCGGTTAAAATTATATGAGAGTGTACCGGTAGTATATTAAATTCTAGAACTTGTTTTTGTAATGCACCCCGAGACCACAGAATGAGTATTAGGATTTGCTAAATGATAAGAGGGGCTAGGATTAACCCATGTTTTAAACCTGTAATTGTTATGATGGTTACCTCGATCATATAACTATCCCACACCCTTGCCATGCACTCATTTTTAGTAAAGGATACCCCTAGTACACCCTTCTGAGCCTATCCTTTTCACAGTTCTCGTAATTTTCTAGTGGACTCAAGATTTTTAATGAAGAGCGTTGTTACCTTCAACCAATCGTTACACCCAAATCACCATAGTCTTCCTTGTATATACTCATTTTTAGTACATTATTATTTTAACCCCAGTTGGTTGCTAAGTCCTTATCCTTGTAAATACAGTTTTGGGACGATTGGGATGCACGGTAGTATTTATTTTGCCAAAGAATGGGGAAGAAAAGTTAAGTCATTACAATCATGTTTGTTCGATAGTCTCCATGTTATGTTGATCCACCTCAATTCGGGTCACTAGTTAGCTGATGTATTAAGTATCAAAAACTCAAGTGTAGGGGTACGTCTATAAACCCTAAGTGATGTATTATCAAAAAAAGAGCTTGATGTAGAGTTTTGTAGATTATTGTGCATCTTTGTCCGAGTGGTTAGAGTCTTTGGCTTAGCAACCCAATCAGTGTGTATTCTTATAAATAATTAACTCACCACTTCACCTCAAATTCACCTAAAAATCCACCCCCAAATATATCCCATCCGTTTTCGTTTCCATTATTGTTATCTTACACCTACACCTCACAACACTTAAAGACCTCTTTGATAGTAATTTTTAGTACTTACGCCTAGCGGTGGAGGTTTGATCCTTTACCAAGCCTATGGTAATTGATATGCTATGACAGGTAATAAGTGTTATTTTCCCGTTTCCTATATTGTTATAATTCATTATACAACTGAGAGAATGAGAGAATCCAAACACTTATGTGAGGTGTTAGTATATAATTTCCGTACTTTTAACTATGAGGTCTAGAAGGTTGTGTCATAAACTATCTTTGAAAAGTAGGTTAAATGCCCCGATATTGCTATTGTCTAGGTAGAAAAGCCCATTTGCTTGAGGACAAGCAAATCCCAAGTGTAGGGGTATTTGATGAGGTGTCATTTTATACACTTTTTCAGGGTCATTTGACCTCCAAAATCATGCTAATATGCCTAAATTATGTACTTAATCATTCCTTTTTATGAGTTTTACCAATTAGATGGCTTTTGGAGGAAATGCACGTGACTTGGGCTCATTTGGAGAAGAAACAGACAAGACTACGGCTCTACACCAAATCTCTTGAATAAATTTCATACAGTGCCTGGAGACGGCGTCATAATTTCTTGTGACGGCGTCATATCATACAAGAGACAGCATCAAGAACTTCAAGACGGCGTTAGAATGTAACCGCCTCAAAAGAAACCCTAGAAGATTTGGCATAGCGACGGCGTCAGAAAACCTGCGACGCCGTCGCGGCCTATTTCCTATATATACAAACTCGTTTTAGGGTTTTTAAGTGTGTAACTTTTTGGAACCGAACCCTACTTTTAGAAGACGATTATAGCTGCTAGTTAGGTCATTTTTAGGGTGTTAAAACCCTCTTGTAACAGCCTTAATTATATGTTTTAATCAAGTGAGATCTCCTATCTTTTATCATTCAATATGTCTATGTGTTGTTTGATTGATTCTTGTTCTTCACTTCTTTTTAACATGCTAGGCTAGATCCATTAGTATTTACTTGTGATTGCATGAAACTTAGTTTATAGATCCTTTTAATGTTGCTTCTTGTGATGGATGTGCGCGTTAGGCTTTAAAAAACAAGCCATGAGATATTAAATTGGCATAGACGTCTAGGGAAACGCGAGTTTATAGAAAGGATACCATCGCTAACAGTCTTTATACTACCTTACCCTAATATGGTTGATCCCTCTTAAGTGTTTTAAATAAATGTGATATACTACGGGCCTTGTAATAGTCTTCATACTACCTTACTTGTGTGTTGCCTTAACAGCTTAATATATACAGAAAATATTACGTAGCCGCGAGTTCGTGTGATAATTCGCAATCTGTATGACTGAGAAAATACCTTACACAGATCATCTCATCATCTCAAGAGTGACAAAGCAACAAGATTAGAAAAAGCAAACTAAGAAGTAATGCATGATTAAGTAAATACGTTCGTTTATCATATAGTTATCACCAAAGTAGTTTAGATTTATTATTAGTTTAATTAAAACTAACCAAACCTCTCAACCTGTGTTTTTTACCTGCTTTTATAAAAACATAAAAATACAAAAAGAATCTTCTCTCAGCCCTTTAGACCTCTGTTAAATTATGTTTGAGCCTTCCTAACCTATTCCCTAGAGAACGATAACAACCCCTGAGTCTTGCCTTAATACACTACAACGGTTAGGTGCTCTGCCCAGGGAGTTGTAAAACTAGTGCGTTTACAACAACCGCATTAGTACGAGACAACAAGTACAAGAGAGTACATTGTGTAAGGGAATGTGAGTTGACATATGTAGGTATAAACTTGGAAAGGTTGTATGTGGTGAATGATAGAATTGTTAAATCCATGAAGATTCATTATTATTATATGTGTCATAAGTAATAAGCTAACTAACATAGGCTAATCCCGAATTACATAATAATCAAATATAATAAGCCTGGAATACGACTCGGCTGATACTCCCTCACAGCCAAAACGAGAGGTCTTCGAACGTTCATACTGTCACAAAACTCAAAAGACAATGCACGTGACAATCCTTTCGTAAAGATATTTGCATACTAGAAACGCGACAGGGCATGTAAAACGTGAATATATCCCGAGGCCATAAAATCACGTACAAAGTGAATATCAATCTCAATATGCTTTGTACGTTAGTGTTGAAGTGGATTAGTAGATAAATAAACTACACTGACATTATCAGAATATACCAAAGTAGGAGTAAACAAAGGTAAATGCAACTCATGTAAAGGTTACGCAACCAGGCTGTCTCAATCACCACATTAGCAACTCCACGATGTTTAGCCTCAACACTAGAATGAGACAACGTGACATGTCTCTTAGCAGACCAAGATAATAGATTATCTCCAAGAAAAACACAATAACTTGAGTTAGAACGACCTGTGGTCGGGCAACCTACCCAGTAGCATCAGTGTAGGTGGTAAGCTGAGTCATAGATGAAACATGCAACTCAATTCCATGATCAATAGTGTCGCGAATATAATGAAGAATCCGCTTCAATGCAATATAATAAGGTTCGCATGGATCATGCATATAAAGACAAACATATTTAACAACGTAGGAGATGTTAGGGTGCGTAAAAGTAAGGTACTGTAGACCACCATCCAAACTGCGATATAAGGTAGGATCAAAAATTGGGTCACCATGAGGACCTAGCTTGGACTTCGTATCCATAGGAGTCCGATAAGGGTTGCAGTGAAGCATGTCAGCTCTCTCACGAAGTTCCTCAACATACTTAGATTGAGTTAAGAACATGCTTGTGGAAGTCCGCTGAGCAGAAATACCAAGGAAATAATTAAGAGAACCAAGATCCGTCATAGAAAATTCACCATGTAAAGACTGAATAACTCTTTGTAAAAATGTTGTAGAAGATGAAATAAGATTAATATCATCGACATACAAGAGCAAATACCCAATGTGAGTGCCATGATAAAATATAAATAAAGAGAAAATTGGTTTTACTGTGCTGAAAACCGATCTGTGTAGCATAGGTAGCAAACCGATGGAACCAAGCATGTGGGGGCATTATTGCAATGAGATAATGGATACTATTGCAATGGGATAAATGGCAGCATCACATTAATGTAAGTTATTGAATCAAGCAAACAAGCAGCACATTAAAAGCATACACACGAGCAGAAATAATGGAGGTAAAGCAACAGTAAAGCACACGAGCAATTGAATGGAATGGAAAAAATGGTAGCTTGTACGTGCTTTTTTCTTTTTAGTTAGGGTTTTGGTTTAGACTCTGATTATCATGATAGAATTCGTAAAATCCTATGAGGATTCAATATTATTAGATGTCAATATATAGATTACATGGCTTGGGTAATAAACTAACTAACATGGGTTAAGCCTGAATTACATAATAATCAAATATAATAATCTACAACTGGGCTAATAGTGAATGCTTAAGGTTTATGGTTTGTGATGGTTGTGAGGAAAAAGATAATCAAAGGAGTGATTATATGGGTGAAACGTATTGCCTTTAAGAGAGAAAAGAATTAAGCAATGATGATTATGGAATGTTTATGGGAGAGTGAAAATAATGTTGGAATGTTAGGATTGTGTGGCAGAGTGTGAATAATCATTTGTTTTAGGAAGAGGGGATTAACAAATGATTAAGGAAATGTTTAGTGGTGAGTGGTGTGTAAGAGATATGGGAGTTTGTAAAATATTTAAGCGTGAGAAGTGATAAAAATCAAAGTATAATCAACTTCTAAATAGCAAAAACTCAAATAGTCATTAAGACTTAACCCATGATTATCAACAATGGACATGATCACTAATCATCTTGATGCAAACAAGTTATGTGTTTTGAATCTTAAATAAAGCACATTCCGTAAAGAGAAAGGATGCATTTACGCACAGTGACCTTTGACTTAGTTTGACCAATAACAGAGTAAAACTTGTTACGTGATTAGATACAACGTAAATCTGGATTAAAGGCAAATGAATATTTTTGTTTGATGGTATGTTGAGAGTATGATTCTACTAGGTTTAGAAAAGTTGTTTTATCCTTAAGTCTAAACCTCGATTCGAGTGTTTCTAATAAACCAAATATCATATTCATACCTATATTGAAAGATCCATACGTTTCGGGTCAGAGGAAAGCCGACAAATAAAAAACGAGCAAAACTTAATCAGCAGTTGGTACGTTGGCCATACGTTGGCGTGTGACCAGCGCGCCAGTACCATTGTTCTTGTTTTTCTGTTTTTAGATATCGTTTGTGATTTTAAGTGCTGCGAACGTTTATTTGTCATCGTTTAAACATAAAGGAGATCTTAGTTAATGTTACCCCAACAATCTCCCCCTTTTTTATGATGACAAATACATTTCTAAAAGCAAATAAAATTACGAACATAGCGAAGATGAAGAATGTCGTTGATGTAGCTTGCGTCTTGATCTTGGCCTTATAATTTGGTGAAGCTTGAACATTGTCTTCACCTTTGTGCTTTTATTCTCCCCCTGTAAGCTCTAGCTTTCTTTGCTTTCTTTCTCACCCTTTTGTCAAATCAGAAAGGCAGAATCTTGATCTTTCATGTGAAGGAAGATATTATTGTTGAGGTAGAAAGTAGATATCTTTAAACGTGCTCCCCCTAGATCGTTTCTCCCCTTGTTTTAAAGCAGGGATCCACAGGTCAAGAGCATTACCTTCGAGGTGTTTTTGGCTACAACAAGCAACAAGAAAACACAAAACACCACAAGCAACAAACATATACACATTTTTAAGTCCAACATGGGTTAGTTTATCATTTGGATACTTGCAAACATGGATTAGTACTAGTATGATATATTGTGACTTTGTACATTGTTGCATATATTCACATACATATTTCATCAGTTTATATGTATTGTTATCATGACTCAAATCATTTTTTATTAAGCATGTTAGGGAGATAAATTTGCATGTGTTATAGTCATAATTTTATCATAATATGTTGTTCAAGTGATATGTTACCATTAAGCATGAGTAAATAATTTTATACATGTTTTTATATGCGTTATCAATGCTTTTATCTATATTTATTGGTTAAATATAAAACTTTTGGTATAGAATAGAATATATTTCTCATTGTAGGTTCATGGTACGTGTCGTGGAAGAAAACGAAAGAATACAAGAAGATTTGAACCTCAAACAAAGAAATAACTGAAGATAAAGATCTCTCAACACCTCTTCACTGTTTTGGCCATAACTCGGTCATACGAACTCCATTTTAGTTGGTTCAAGCGGCCACGCGAAGAGAATTAAATTATCTACAACCTTGAAAAAAGCCAAGTGCTGAAAATGCCACAAAGTGCGGTGATGCGGTCATTGTAGGACTTCTACACGAAGTTTTACAACTCCCTAGGCAGAGCACCTAATCGTTGTAGTAGTAGTATAGGCAAGACTCCGAGGGTTGTTATCGTTCACTCGGGGAATAGGTTGGGAAGGTTTGATCACGGTCTAACAGAATTCTAAGGGTTGAGAGAAGATTATTTTTGTGTTTTTATATTTTATGAAAGCAGTAAATCATATGTTTAAGAGGTTTGGTTTTAGTTATTAAACTAAATATTAATCTAAACTACTGGTGATAACAATAAGATAAAAGAATGTGTTTATTTAATCATGTATTACTCCCTAGATTGCTTCTCCTAGTGTTGTTGCCTTGTCACACTTGTGATGATCTATGTAATTATTTCCTAAGTCATGAACGAATTACACGAACCCGCCGTCTACTTAGTATTCTGTTAAGGCAACGCACAAGTAAGGTAGTATGAAGACTATTATAAGGCCCCTAAGGGTATACTAAGTGCATGTGAAATATATTAAGAGTGGATCAACCATATTAGGGGGCAAGGTAGTATGAAGACTGTTACCCGATGGTATCCTTTCTACACAATCATGTTTTCCTAGACATATCAACAGCGATACAGACAAAAGCTGGTTTTCTAAGACCTAACATGCACATCCATCACAAGAAGCAACACCACTAAGATCTACATTCTAGGTTTCATACAATCATAAATAAACACAATAGGAGGTTTAGCCAAGCATGTTATAGATAAAGCAAGAACATAGATGAATCAAACAACACATAGACATATTGAATGATTAAATAAACCTTACTTTATTAGAACATGAATTGAAGGAAGAACAATAGGGTTTTTAGGCCCTAAAATCGTCTTAACAGCTGCTAAACGAACTAGGGTTTGTACCCTCTTTTTATTTTAAAGTTACACACTCAAAACCCTAAATTCGGGTTTGTATATATAGGAAAAACGTTGTGACGGCGTCGCGTTTTAGTCGTGACGCCGTCACAAAAGAGAATATTCTAGATAATGGACTAGGTCGTGATCTCTGACGCCATCGTAGAAAGTGTGACGTCATCGTGGGATGCGTTGTGACGGCGTCACATAGAAACTGTGACGCCATCTCTAGCTGCTAAGAACATAATCTTGAGAAATGTTGGTGTATGTCCGTAGTCTTGTCCCTTTCTTCTCCAAATGAGCCCAAGTCACGTGTAATTCTTCCAAATATCCTCCAAATGAGAAATACCTAAAAAGGAACGATTAAGTACCTATTTTAGGCATAAATGCACGATTTAGGGGGTTAAACGACCCCGAAAAAGTGTATAAAATGACACCTCATCAAATATCCCTACACTTGGGATTTGCTTGTTCTCAAGCAAATGGGCTTTTCTACCTAGACAATAACAATATGAGGGGTCATTTTACCTACTCTTTAAAAGTATTTTAGAACACAACCTTCTAGACCTTGTAATTAACAGCACGGAAAGTATATACTAGCACCTCATATAAGTGTTTGAGGATTCTCTTTTTTACTAGGTTGTATAATAAATTATAACATATGGGGGAAACGGAAAATCAACACTCATTACCTGTCATAGCATATAAATTACCATAGGCTTGGTAAAGGATCAAACCTCCACCGCTAGGCGCAAGCATTATTCATTACTATCTAAGAGGTCTTTTAAAGGGTTGTGAGGTGTAGGTGTAAGATAACATATAATGGAAACGAAAACGAATGAGATACATTTAGGTTGCTTTGGGTGAATTTGGAGTGGAAGGGTTAGCTAATTATTTACATGAATACACTTTGGTTTGGTTGCTAAGCCAAGACTCGGACGAAGATCTACAAACTCTACACAACTCTACATCAATCTCTTTCTTTTTCTTTTCTCATTTTTTTAATAACATAATACATCACATGTGGTTTATAATACGTACCCCTACACTTGAGCTTACAATCTATCTAATGACCCGATTTAAGGTGAATAAAAATAACATGGAGATCATCTAACAAATATATGGCGGTATTGACTTAACTTTTCTTCCCTATTCTTTCGCGAAATAAATACTACCATGAATCCTAATCGTCCCAAAACTGTATTTACAAGGATAAGGACATAGCAACCGTGTACTCAAATAATTAACTTGGGTTAAAACAATAATGTACTAAAAATGAGTACATACAAGGTAGGCTAAGGCGATTTGGGTGTAACGATTGGTTTAAGGGTTAACAATACTCTTCATTAATGATCTGGAATCCACCAGAAGATTACGACAATTGTGAAAAAGGATAGGCTCAGATGGTTGTACTAGGGGTATCCTGCACTAATAATGAGTGCATGGTAAGGGTGTGGGATAGTTATATGATTGGTGTGACCATCATAACAATTACTGGTTTAAAACATGGGTTAATCCTAATGCCTCTTATCAAGCAAATCCTAATACTTACTATGCGGTCTCGGGATGCATCACAAAAACAAGTTTTAGAATTTAATATACTACCGGTATACTCATATAATTTAATACCAATCTCATTGCTCCAGAAAAGGCGACAAAGACCACACGTACACATCCGTAATGACGGAATAGACACATGTGACTGATCACTCCTTAACTCGAGAAAGCTAAAGGTATAAACTATCTTGGGCATCAATAATAGATACCAAAATTTCTAAATATCTAAAGGCGAACCTCACATTTTTAAGGTGGAATTCTGAGGGTTATTGTGCTAGTCATATAAATTCATATCCATGAGACGCTATTAATACTTGGTTTTCGTCGGTTTGTGTCGTAAAAAATTTTAAATTTGGGTAAAACTTACCTCTTATGCTATGTTTCGATATATTACCCATCATTTTAAGGATAAAGCAAATGGTAAATGAAATGATAGTTTCTAAGGCTTATTTTTTCCCCATACTTAAGTTGAACATTGTCTTCAATGTTCTATAGAAGTACCCGTTAAAAATGAATAAAGGGAAAAGAAAACAAGGAAAAAAACTACTACTCCCCTGGTTTGCTCAATAATGGAGAAGAAACATGCGATAACTAGTTAAATTGTCCTCCAAGAATCATCCAATGAAACTTCCTAAGAACTTCCAAGCTTCTTCTCATCAAATATAACCTGTAATCAAAGACAACTACACCAAGCATAAAATGTGCGATTTATAAATATACAATGTGGATATAGGGTTTGACTCGATAAAGCAGTAAAGATAGGATGAGAGAATTGCCAAACTCATTAGGTTTTGCAGGTTTATAACAGAAGAATACATATATTAAATGTTATGCAAGTTTTATTTTCAAAAATAATTAAAAACTTTAAGTTTTCTTGACCTAGGCGTATGACGCCGTCAGGGTTTTTGTGACCCCATCACAGGTATCGTGGTGACG
This sequence comes from Tanacetum coccineum, assembly GCA_026074375.1. NCBI lineage: Eukaryota > Viridiplantae > Streptophyta > Magnoliopsida > Asterales > Asteraceae > Tanacetum > Tanacetum coccineum. The sequence goes on from BQNB010004294.1 coordinate 61,544, forward strand.
GCGTCGTGTGTTAATCGTGACGCCGTCTCTACAGTCTGTGAAAACAAAATTTTCGTTTTTGATTAAAAATTTCCCGCACTTGGTTCCATAAGTTAATTCCCGTACAAATGGCTGCATAAAACCTAAAATTTAACAATTCAATCATATGACTCGAAATTGACACGAATTAATCTAAACAATTCATTTAACATGCTTGAACTTGGCTCAAAAGCCGGATAAATTCCCCTACACTTATTATTTGCAAAAAAACCTTTGATTGAAATTAAAACGAGGTTAAAGACAAACAAAGCATGATTACAAGATAGTTCAAACATAATAAAACAAACTATGAAGAATTAAAACACACATGACACTCCTAATTTATGGGAAAAGTAAATTGGGTTGCCTCCCAAGAAGCGTTTTTCTCTATTAACGAGTCTTATAGCTAGACTCGAAGTCACACGTCCTCACGTGACTTCTCCTTCATTATCCATTCCTCCTTCTACTTTAACGGGAGCGGGGTGTTTACTTTTGAAGTTGTTGCTCCTCCATTGGTTGAACTTCTTCTCCTTCTCAAGGTGGAGTTTTATCCTTTCTTCCCATTCTATAACTAGCCTATTTATAGTCATGATAGGGGCTATAGGCTCTATGTCGTTCTTAAATCCTTTCTTGATCTTATAGGAGGATTCAAGTATCCTATGGAAACTTATCTTACTCTTTCCAGATCTTAGAGTTATGGTGCCTTTGTCAAACTTAATTACGGCTTTAGCCGTTGTCAGGAATGGTGTCCCTAAGATTAAAGGCCTCTTTTCATCTTCCTTAATGTCTAGAATTACAAAGTCCACGGGGTACACATGCTCGACAACATCAACTAAAACGTCCTCTGTTATTCCTAAAGGGTAGATATACGAGTGGCTATCTAGTGAGAGTCTAATGTCTGTCTCAGCGGGCCTATCGTCGGTTAGTTTCATATAGGTGGTGTAGGTCATGACGTTTACGTCGGATCCTTGGTCAACTAGGGCGTTTATGCCTTTTTGGCATCCCATGTTACAAGGTATTTCGAAGTTTCCTCTGATGTCCTCCTTCTTTGTTATCTTCTTCTTGAGAATTGCATCATAAACAGGTCCCCTAGGTAATACTTTATATGTCTTCCCCTTTTTCTTTCCAACTCGGGTTCCTGACAGAGAGTTATTGAATCTGTTGTTGTTAAATAGTCCCGCGATTAGCTTTTCATTAATCTTATGCTTCAGGTAATACGCGACAGACTGAGAGCCGAGTGCTTCCACTGCTTCTTCATTCTCAGGTGTTTTGATTGATTTGTTTCCAGCCCCGTTTTCAGCTCCGTTCTTTGTCTCGGCCTCCTTTACTGGCATTTCCGCTTCTATTTCGGTGGGCTTCTCAGTGTTGTCGGGTGTTACCTCCTTCTTGTTACTCCTTTCTTCTTATCCTTTTGTCAGAGAGATAGAATTCACGTTTTTGGTGACGGGAAATTTGGCTTCTTCTCTTATCAATACTTTCTCAGGGGTTCTGCTGGTCGTGAGTTCCTTGAGAAGTCCGAACATTTCAGTCATCCTACTATTGATCCCCTCGCGTTGCTTGAAAATGGATTTTTCAAATCTTTCCATTCTTTTGGTGTGCGCTGCCATGTAGTCCCGTACTCGAGCTTCAAAAGTGGTCTCTAACGCTTGTGGTTGAGGTCTTGGACATGTACTTTCACGAAAAGCGAAAGTGTTCAGTTTTGGTGGTTTATTTTGATTTCGCGAATGAGAGTTCGAATGGACTGCATTGACATAAGCTTGAGGGGTGTGTGCTGAGCTCGATGTGGGCGTCGGTCGTGACCCTTTTAGTAAGAAGTTAATCTGGTCTTCGAGCTCGAGAAGTCTCCAGTCAGGTGTTTTCGGGACGCCTTGAGGTGTAGAAATGGCCTTGACCGGTTTGACGAATTCTTTTGTTTCATCTCAGCCTTCATGATCGTAGAGGGCGCGGTTCTCAATGATTACCCAAGATTCTTCGGTGTTCTTATTACGGATTTTGCCGCCGGTGGCACGCTCAATCTTGCACTAAGATGAAAGGAGACATGATCATAAAAAATTTGGATTTGGAGCCAACGGTCGATGCCATGATGAGGGACTTTTTGGAGTAAGCCTTTGAAACGAGTCCATGCTTCAGATAAAGATTCTTCATGATGTTGTTGGAACATCAGGATATCATTGCAGAGTTTTGCGGTCCTTCCCAGTAGAAAAAATTGAGCGAGGAATCGGGTAGTAAGATCCTCCCATGTAGTGATGGATCCTGCTGGAAGATGTTCAAGCCAATTGCTAGCTTGATCGCGAAGGGAAAATTGAAATAAACGCATGCGCGTTCTTTCCTTATTGTCACCACCAAGGTCAAGTGAGTCCACAAGTTTAAGGAAATCCTTGAGGTGTTGGTTTGGATCCTCAGACCGAAGTTCGTGGAATGAGCATCCGTTTGCACTAACCGGATGGTGTCAGATCGAAAAGGTATCACGTTGTTCCCTATGGGGAGCTCAATGGTATTCCTGTAGCCCTCGTGGCTAGGTTTGGAGTAGTCTCCTAGAGTACGGATAGGATTCTCGTCTCCCATGGTGGTTGACGAGAATGGGTTACGAAACAAATAACACAAAGAAAAGATAGACTACGAGAAAGCTAATATGCGGAAATTAAATCTCACTTGAAAGGATTCAAGCGAGTAGAACTAAGCTAAACTATGATCAATACCTAACTATTCCCCAGGCGGCGACGCCAAAAACTTTATGCGATCGTCGTAGGACTTCTACACGAAGTTTTACAACTCCTTAGGCAGAGCACCTAATTGTTGTAGTAGTAGTATAGGCAAGACTGGGGGGGTTGTTATCGTCCACTCAAGGATTAGGTTGGGAAGGCTTGATCATGGTCTAACAGAATTCTAAGGGTTGAGAGAAGAATATTTTTATATTTTTATGTTTTATGGAAAGTAAATAAATCATATATTTGAGAGGGGGTTTGGTTTTAGCTATCAAACTAAATAATAAACTATGCTAATGGTGATAACAATATAATAAAAGATTGTGTTTATTTAATCATGTATTACTCTCTAGATTGTTTCTCCTAGTGTTTTGTCACACGTGTGATGATCTATGTAATTATTTTCTAAGTCATGAACGAATTACACGAACCTGCCGTCTATTTAATATTCCGTTAAGGCAACACACAAGTAAGGTAGTATGAAGACTATTACAAGGCCCCTAAGAGTATATTAAATGCATGTGAAATAAATTAAGAGTGGGTCAACCATATAAGGGGCAAGGTAGTATGAAGACTGTTACCCGATGGTATCCTTTCTACACAATCAAGTTTCCCTAGACATATCAACAGCTATACAGAAAAAAGCTGATTTTCTAAGACCTAACATGCATATCCATCACAAGAAGCAACACCACTAAGATCTACATTCTAGGTTTCATACAATCATAAATAAACACAATATGAGGTTTAGCCAAGCATGTTATAGATAAAGCAATAGATGAATTAAATAACACATAGACATATTGAATGATTAAATAAACCTTACTTGATTAGAACATGAATTGAAGGAAGTACAATAGGATTTTTAGGCCCTAAAATCGTCCATAACAGCTACTAAATGAACTAGGGTTCGTACCCTCTTTTTATTCTAAAGTTACACACTCAAAACCATAAATTTGGGTTTGTATATATAGGAAAAACGTTGTGACAGCGTCGCGTTTTAGCCGTGACCCCGTCATGAAAGAGAATATTCTAAATAATGGGCTGGGTCGTGATCACTGGCGCCGTCGTGGAAAGTGTGTCACCGTCATGGGATGCGTTGTGACGGCGTCACGTAGAAACTGTGATGCCGTCTCCAGCTATTAAGAACATAATCTTGAGAAATGTTGGTGTAGGTCCGTAGTCTTGTCCGTTTCTTCTCCAAATGAGCCCAAGTCACGTGTAATTCTTCCAAATGTCCTCCAAATGAGAAATACCTGAAAAGGAACGATTAAGTACCTATTTTGGGCATAAGTACCTATTTTGGGCATAAATGCATGCGAGAGAGAGAGAGAGAGAGAGAGAGGGAGAGAGAGTACGGATAGGTTTGGAGTAGTCTCCTAGAGTACGGATAGGATTCTCGTCTCCCATGATGGTTGACGAGAATGGGTTACGAAACAAATAACACGAAGAAACGATAGACTACGAGAAAGCTAATATGCAGAAATTAAATCTCACTTGAAAGGATTCAAGCGAGTAGAACTAAGCTAAACTATGATCAATGCCTAACTATTCCCCAGGCGGCGGCGCCAAAAACTTGATGCGATCGTCGTAGGACTTCTATACGAAGTTTTACAACTCTCTAGGCAGAGCACCTAATCGTTGTAGTAGTAGTATATGCAAGACTCGGGAGGTTGTTATCATTCACTCGGGGAATAGGTTGGGAAGGTTTGATCACAGTCTAACAAAATTCTAAGGGTTTAGAGAACATTATTTTTGTATTTTTATGTTTTATGGAAAGCAAATAAATCATATATTTGAGAGGGGGTTTGGTTTTAGCTATTAAACTAAATAATAAACTACGCTAAGATCTATAAACTCTACACAACTCTACATCAATCAATTTTTTTTAATAACATAATACATCACATGGGGTTTATAATACGTACCCCTACACTTGAGCTTTTACATGCTCGATATTTACAATCTAACTAATGACCCGATTTGAGGTGGATCAAAATAACATGGAGATCATCTAACAAATATATGAGGGTATTGACTTAACTTTTCTTCCCCATTCTTCCACGAAATAAATACTACCATGAATCCCAATCGTCCCAAAACTGTATTTACAAGGATAAGGACTTAGCAACCGTGTACTCAATAATTAACTTGGGTTAAACACAATAATGTACTAAAAATGAGTACATACAAGGTAGGCTAAGGCTATTTGGGTGTAACGATTGGTTTAAGGGTGACAATGCTCTTCATTAATAATCTGGAATCCACCAGAAAATTACGAGAACCGTGAAAAAGGATAGGCTTGGAGGGTTGTACTAGGGGTATCCTGCACTAAAGGTGAGTGCATGGCAAGGGTGTGGGATAGTTATATGATCGGTGTGACCATCATAACAATTACAGGTTTAAAACATGGGTTAATCCTAATGCCTCTTATCAAGCAAATCCTAATACTTACTATGCGGTCTCGGGATGCATCACAATAACAAGTTCTAGAATTTAATACACTACCGGTACACTCATATGAATTTTACTAACACCAGACATTCCAGAAAAGGTGACAAGGCAATGCATACATGGCCGTAACGACGGAATAGACATGCACGCTTGTAGATCAACCTTAACTCGAACCGGGTAAAGATAAAATCATCTTGGGTTACCAATGATGGGTACCCGAATTCCTAAAGATCTAAAGGCGAACCTCACATTTTTGGGGTGGAATTCTGAGGGTTATTGTGCTAGTCATATAAATTCCTATCCATGAGACGCTATTAATACTTGGTTTTTGTCGGTATGTGTCGTAAAAAAATTTAAATTTGGGTAAAAATCACCTTTTATGCTATGTTTCGATATATTACCCATCATTTTAAGGACAAAGCAAATGGCAAATGAAAGAATAGTTGTTCCTAAGGCTTATTTACTCCCCTACACTTAAGTTGGAAATTGTCCATAATGTTCTATAGAAGTACCCGTTAAAACGAATAAAGGGAAAAGAAAACAAGGAAAAGAAACTAGTACTCCCCTGGTTTGCTCAATAATGGAGAAGAAACATGCAATAACTGGTTAAATCGTCCTCCAAGAATCATCTAATGAAACTTCCTAAGAACTTCCAAGCTTCTTCTCATCAAATATAACCTGTAATCAAAGACAAAGACAACTATACCAAGCATAAAATGTACGATAGACAAATATACAGTATGAATTTAGGGTTCAACTCGATAAAGCAGTAAAGATAGGATGAGAGAATTGTTAAACTCATTTGGTTTTGCAGGTTTATGTAATAAAAAAAACAAGTTTTATTTTCAAAAATAATTAAAAACTCTAAGTTTTCTGGACCTGGGGGTTTGACGCCGTCAGGGTTGTTGTGACCCCGTCACAGGTGTCGTGGTGACGGCGTCGCGTGTTAATTGTGACGCCGTCTCCACAGTCTGTGAAAACAAAATTTTTGTTTTTGATGAAAAATTTCCTGCACTTGATTTCATAAGTTAATTCCTGTACAAATGGCTGCATAAAACCTGAGATTTAACAATTCAATCATATGACTCGAAACTAACGCGAATTAATCTAAACAATTCATTTAACATGTTTAAATTTGGCTCAAAAGCCGGATAAATTCCCCTACACTTATTGTTTGCAAAATACCTTTGATTGAAATTAAGACGAGGTTAAAGACAAACAAATCATGATTACAAGATAGTTCAAACATAATAAAATAAACGGTAAAGAATTAAAACACACTTGACACTCCTAATTGCGGGAAAGTAAATTGGGTTGCCTCTCAAGAAGCGTTTTTCTTTATTAAAGAGTCTTGTATCTAGACTCGAAGTCACACATTTTTACGTTGTTTCGTGAATGCTCACGTGCCCACGAAGGAACCATTTCTTTATGCTTTCATTCACTTGGTATTCTGGGCCTAGGTTTAAGCAGTTTTTGTATATAAACTTATTCTTTTCATGGGGTGCTCTAAGTCCGTTCATCAAAAAATTAAAAAAAAAAAAAAAAAAAAAAAAAAAAAACAAAAAAAAAAATAATCCGTTTTGGCTAAGTTCTAACAGTGGTGGGACCTTACTCTAGTTAAAGTTCTTGAGCCTAGTTATTGTACGTGGCATCCTATATCTATATGTGTCAAAGATCTTACTGAATGAGACCAATCCCTTATGGACGTCATATTTGAGCGTAGTGATTTTTCTAAGGGGTCTGCCCATCAAGACTTCAGCCAAGTTGCTCATAATAAATTCCCCTATGTCTTCTAACAAAAAAAAATCCATGATATAGGTAAAACTTCCTACAAACATATAGACACCCCTAACAATGGCAACTAGGTTCCTCCCCGTCCCCTCTAGTCCATCTACCATTATTGTATTATAGGCTTTACACAAGATAATATTCATTGGTAGAAATGAGGGGGGGGGGGGGTGGGGGTCGAGATAGGCATCGAAACTTTCCTAAAGCCTATCATACATTCAAATGCAAGGTCATCCCCATCAGTACTATTGATTATTCTTTCTCGGTGTAGTGTTCCTGCATTTTCATACTCACTTAACTCATTAAGAAATTCATCATCATCCGAGTCACCTGAGTGAGGAAAGGGAGAGACAAGAGGTGTATCTATCGCTTCATCATCAGACTCGAGGTTATTCATATTGGTCTCGGATAGGTTGAATTGCAAAGTTCTAAGAAATGTTCAATACACTTGGTAGATAGCGAAATCAACGAAGGCCAAAATCACATGTAGCTCATGGAGCTCTTGGTTAATTTATGCGCGTAGCGCAATTGTTAGGACAAGACGATTGTTGGTAGGTGGTGGATTCGCATTCTCCATGATGAAGAATGGAATAGTCAATGGAAATTACGAACAAACACACAAAGAAAAGATAGACTACAAGAAAGCTAATATGCGGAATTAAAATCTCACTTGAAAGGATTCAAGCAATAAAACTAATCTAAACTATGATCAAAACCTAACTACTCCCCGGCAACGGCACCAAAAACTTGATGCGGTCATCGTTAGACTTCTACATGAAGCCTTACAACTCCATAGGCAGAGCACCTAATCGTTTCTTAGTAGTAGTATAGGCAAGACTTGGGGGGTTGTTATCGTTCACTCGGGGAATATGTTGGGAAGGCTTAATCACGGTCTAACAGAATTTTAAGGGTTGAGAGAAGATTATTTTTGTATTTTTATGTTTTATGGAAAGCAAGTAAATCATATAATTGGAGAGGTGGGTGGTTTTAGCTATTAAAAATAATATCAATCTAAACTAATAGTGATAACAATTAAAGTAAGACTATGTTTATTTAATCATGTATTACTCCCTAGATTGCTTCTCCTAGTGTTGTTGCTTTGTCACACTTGTGATGATCTGTGTAATTATTTCCTAAGTCATGAACGAATTACACGAACCCGCCGTCTACTTAGTATTCCGTTAGAGCAACGCACAAGTAAGGTAGTATGAAGACTATTACAAGGCCCCTAAGGGTATACTAAGTGCATGTGAAATATATTAAGAGTGGATCAACCATATTAGGGGGCAAGGTAGTATGAAGACTGTTACCCGATGATATCCTTTCTACACAATCATGTTTTCCTAGACATATCAACAGCGATACAGACAAAAGCTGGTTTTCTAAGACCTAACATGCACATCCATCACAAGAAGCAACACCACTAAGATCTACATTCTAGGTTTCATACAATCATAAATAAACACAATAGGAGGTTTAGCCAAGCATGTTATAGATAAAGCAAGAACATAGATGAATCAAACAACACATAGACATATTGAATGATTAAATAAACCTTACTTGATTAAAACATGAGTTGGAGGAAGTACAATAGGGTTTTTAGGCCCTAAAATCGTCCCTAACAGCTACTAAACGAACTAGGGTTCGTACCCTCTTTTTATTCAAAAGTTACACACTCAAAACCCTAAATTTGGGTTTGTATATATTGAAAAAACGTTGTGACGGCGCCGCGTTTTAGTCATGACGCCGTCATGAAAGAGAATATTCTAGATAATGGACTGGGTCGTGATGTCTGACGCCGTCGTGGGATGCGTTGTAACGGCGTCACGTAGAAACTGTAACGCCGTCTCCAGCTGCTGAGAACATAATCTTGAGAAATGTTGGTGTAGGTCCGTAGTCTTGTCCGTTTCTACTCCAAATGAGCCAAAGTCACGTGTAATTCTTCTAAATGTCCTCCAAATCAGAAATACCTGAAAAGGAACGATTAAGTACCTATTTTGGGCATAAATACCTATTTTAGGCATAAGTACCTATTTTCGGCATAAATGCAAGAGATAGAGAGATATAGAGAGAGAGAAGGGGAGGAGAGAGAGAGAGAGAGAGAGAGAGAGAGAGAGAGAGAGAGAGAGAGAGAGAGAGAAATAGAGAGAGATAGAGAGAGAGAGAGAGAGAGTTAGGATCAAATGAGAAGTTCTAAAGAGACATAATTTACCTGTGGATTTATGATTCATTAACAAATTCAAATGTAAAATATATCTTGTCAAAGTAACCAGAGCAAATAAAATTTCCGTACCTGTTAACATCAAGAATAATAGTTATATTTGATTATAAGTTGCAACCTTATCTTTGTGAAACATAACAATTAATAATACATAAGGGAATTAATACAACAGGTTAGTGATTGTTTGCTTATTCAAATATATATCATTCTTCTTAGCATATCGTAATTGTCTACGAAGTCCTGTTTGTTCCAGTGACATACAAAAAATTTGTTTGACATCATCCAAACTAAATTCATGCATCTATTCTTTATCATCCAAACACAACATGTTTTTTTTATTGTCCTTGCATGGTAGCATGTATCTATAGAAATTACCATGCATCTTTTTTTTATCAAGCAACATGTCAAGAAGCATAATCCATCCATGAATTTGTTGAACATATTAGACGCATTTAAGACCAGATACAATATAAAATTAGATGCAACCTAATGCAAGATTAAATTAAATGCATAAGATGCTATATGCATCTATTTTGTTCATGAACTTAAGATAAAGAACGAACAAAAAGATGAGTAAATCATAGTTGCTTACGGTCCACCAATAAAAGGAATGCCTTTTCGACCATTATTAGAACGATCGCCTTGAATTCCAGGTATCATCTCAGTTATTGCTCGAACTATATTGGGATGTAGCCAAAACAATCTTTCTTGTAAAGCCTTTTTTCTTGGTTGGCTCCGTATGATCCACACCTAAAACCACAAAAACAAAAAATAACTTAAAATCATGTGCACACTTTATAGGATACTTAAGATAATTGCAAAAAATTCTTTTCAATATATATGAATGTATCTGATCAATGATAATACAATAGCGAATAAAACATGTGATTAGGCTAGCAACAAACATAATAGCAGGTTAATATAAATTACGTAGGTATATCAAATATATTTATTTAGTATATCTTGATATATTTTTGAAAAGCAAAAGATATCACCACATAATTAGGAAGTATATCTGGATATACTTTTGAAAATTAAAAGATATCAACATGGTTTTTTAGAAGATATTATTATAGTTTTAGATAATAAAACACAAATGGTGGCTTGGCTAAGTTGGTTAAGGTCATTGCATATTAAACATAGGTCACAAGTTTGAATCTTGCAAAATACATAATTTTTATACAATTTTTGAAAATTCATGCCATGTAGGTGCCACCTCATCATTGAGGTGGCATCCAGTCACTGATTCATAGCCTGTATATAGAATCCGGATCGATTGAGAAGGTTTTCAAAAATGATAAATTTTTAACTTTGATTCAAGTTTTTCAAGCGTAAAACACATTTTAATGTGACTATAATTCAAAATGTGTAAAAAAATGAATCAATGTTAAAAAATCTCTTATTTTTGCAATATAAGTAAAATACTGAATCTTCTATACAAATTTAAGAATTCATTACCATAACTCGATTTTAGCAATGATTTGTGAATTAAATTTGTGATTTATAGCTTTGATTCACTATTAAATGATGTTTACTTGTGAATCAAATTAAAAATATGAATCAATTTGCTCGAATGTAGATTTCTCAATCTTCTCAAAATAAAAACCTTCTCAACGGAACCGGAGCATATATATATATATATATATATATATATATATATATATATATATCCTAGTTAAAGTAGTGTAGTATCTTATAATTGTTAAAATGAAAAGTGTTTTGGACCATTGGATCTATTATTTTGATTAAGATGACATAAATGTCATTAAATGAAAATAAAAAATAGAATTAATTATTTTTGTATAGCATTAAGGGTATTTTGGGTAATCCTATTTGATTAAATATATGTTACAAATACGTCTTTATTGCCTCCATAACTCTTATTGTAACTCCTCATAAATTATCCTTTGACTAAATATTTATTACACTAACACCATTCATCCATCATTAATATCATCTAACACTAATCGATAGATCCAAATCGGTTTTCCGGTGTAACGGGTTCGTGGTTGTGCGAGTTGGTGTGGTGTACGAGTCGGTGGTGTACTATTCGTGTACGAGTCAGTTGGTTATACGAATCGGTGGTTACGAATCGTTGGTGTAACGAGTCGGTGGTGTAAACGAGTTCGTGGTGTATAATCGGTGGTGTACCAAGACGGGGTGTACGAGGTCGGTGGTGTACGAGGCGGTAGTAATGTCGAATCGTATGTGCGAGTCGGTGGTGTACGAGTCGATGGTGTACGAGTCGGTGGTGTACGATTCGGTGGTGTACGAGTTCGTGGTGTATGAGTTTGCGTCAATAAATAAATAGATATGAAGATGTATCAAGAAAAATACTACCATATAAACGTCATGTTAAATGAAAATTAAATAGTGTTTAGAATAATAAAGTTAAAAACGTTACACAAAATGGGGCATTAATCTTGCAATTAAATTTGGGTTTATTTACTAAATTGTCCTTTGACTAGATATTTATTACACTAACAACATTCATCCACCATTAATATCATCTAACATTAATCAATAGATCCAATGGTTTATATTACTTTTTATTTTAACAATTTTAAGAAGCTACACCACATTAACCCTCATATATATATATATATATATATATATATATATATATATATATATATATATATATATATATATATATATATATATATATATATATATATATATATACTATAGGCGACCGTTCTTTGCAGAACCAACTTTGGACCAATAAGAATTTGGTATTATTAAATCCTTTTATTTAATTCAAAATGGTAGAATAGTAAAACACATTTTCACTTTCTTTTTGAATTAAAAAAAACGTCTTTTAAGCCTTAAATTTTCAGAATTAATTTTTTTAGAATTAATTTTTTTATTTTTTTTCAGCAAATATATTTCAAAAAAATGAGGTGCATATATGTTTTTTTAAATATTATAAATTCATATATGTTTCTTGCGTACAAGTTTAAAAAAAAATAAAGTGAACATATGTTTATAGTGTACATTATTTCAAAAAATTATTAAAAAACATAAAAATATACATTTAATCTCTAAATTTATAAGAAAGCAAAAACACAAATACAATACACAAAAATTGATATTAAATAAAATACAATTTAAATACAAACGTTGACTACAGATGGGTGAGAGATTTAAAAACATGTGCGCAGTCTTCGAATAACACGCGTGCACGCTTCAAGAACATATATGGACGACTTCAAGAACATTTGTGCACGACTTCAAGAACATTCATATAAAAATGTATATCGTCATCTTTATTTTACAACACAGTCTTTTGATGTTGAGTTGTACACTACAAATATTGTCTTTCCAAATCCACTTGGATGCACTCGTTCATTCTTCACTTTCATCATCTTTTATAAGTTGATATAGTATATCCAAATCAACATGATTCAAAAGAAAAATATAAACATTATAAACATTAGTCTTATTTAAATCACACCTCACACAATCTTGCAAAATAAACAAAATCTCAATATGAACATAAAAAACATACGTGCACATATAACTAAAACATATATGTGACTAGTATTTAACTTAGAACAAGTAAAATGTCAAATTACCATGGCTTGAAAAATGAGTCATTCTAACATATTTAACGGTTACATGACTAGAATTGTACCTTATAATCTGTAAAATACCAGTCACCGATGAGAAGATCAAACCCGGCTTCGGGTTTGGGGAACGGAACACTGATGACGACACTGTTGTTAACCCGAATAGGGTCGAACCCTCCAGCCAGCTTTTGGTAGTTAATAGATGGGAAATAAGTGAAAGTACCAATCTGATCTTTCACTACAAAGGCATAAGTCCAATTAGTATCTGGTTGAATAGCACAGTTAGTCCTCGTAACATCATCTTGCCACGAGTTAAGCCTTTGCTGAATACCATTCCTACAAACAATAACCAGCACTAACTCATTAAACCTTTTAAACAAAAACCAAATAGTTTAACTGTTAAAAACAAACAATTGTTAACAGACCTCGTAACATATGCACACTAAAACAATTGTTAAAAACAAACAATTGAAGACCATTTTAATATAAAAAATCAACCTTTGATTGATATAAAAATATTTTTAAAAGGAAATCAAATCAACCTTATGGATTAAAAACTGGTTCGAAACTCACAACCATAAGCATTAAAAGTCACAAACGTGGTTCGAAACTCAAAAACAAAAATTTACCCGCGACTTATTTATCAAGATCTTTGGTTGTTTTGAAACTCACAGCAACTCAAATCTGGTTCGAAATTCATTTGGAGAACTAAGGGCATGTTTGTGTTCGTAACAGAAAAGAAGTAAAGATTGACAATACAACTTCAGAAACCATCAATCTAGAACTGTAACTCGATAGGTTAAGATTTGCAAAAAAAGCAGATCTATAATAGGCTGCTAGGTTTTTTCAATGTGAGAAAGATGGAGGAAGAGATGTCAGGAAAATAGAAAAAGATGGATCTGAAAAGAGAGCGACGGTTTTTGATTAAGAAAGAGAGAAGGTGAGATGCTATATTTATGGAATAATAAAATTCCCACTTTGCCCTTAATTTATTTTCTTTTATTAAAAATAAATAGTAGTTATTCCTTCTTACCCTCTCTCTTCTTTCTCCTCATCCTGTTCATTCCATTCCCTCATCTTCTTCCTTCCTTGTCATTCCTTCTATCTATCTCTTCTTCCCTAATCTTCATCTTTTCTTCCTCTCTTCCTTCAAATCTTTATACCTTCCTTTCCCTTTCTTTTCTTCCCCCATCTTTCTTCTGACCTTCTTTTCTATCTTCTCGTTTCTATCTTCTCTCTCTATTTTCCCTCCCCCTTCTATTTTACCTTTCTTTCTTCTCTTCTTCACCCCCCTACTTAGATCTTGTCTCCTCTTTATCTCTTTCCCCTCTTTCTCTCCCCATCTTCCCTTCCGTCATCTGCCTATCTTCTAAAGCTATTCCCTTTCCCCCTTCCTTTTTATCTATTCATCTTTCTTCTTCCCCCTTCTTCCTTTCTTCTTCCTTTCGCTTGACTCCTTTCGTCTTCTTCTTTCTTCTCCCTCCCTATTCCCCTCATTCCTTTCTTCTTTCCTCCTTTCTTCTTTCTAATCTTCCCCCTATTCCCTTACATCTTCTTTCTTCCCTACTTGCTCTTTCTTTTGTCCCTTGCTTTCCTCTATCTTCTTTTTTTTTTTATTCTTTCTTTTCCTTCTGTGCTTTAAATCTATCTTTCATTCTTTTCTCTTTCCGTTTCTTCCTCCCACTCCCTTTCCTTCCTCCTATTTTCCCTCTGTCTTCCTCTGCGCTATCCCTCTCTTCCTCATCTCATAAGCTTCTTTCTTTGTCTTCGTTTCTTTTCTCCACCATCTGTTCTTATCGATAATCTCTTCTCTTCTTACCATACCATTCTCGCTTCTTCATTCTTCATATGTCTCGATATTTCTATCCCCTTTTCTTCTGTCTCTCCCTTTCTTTTTTACCCCTATCTTCCTTCCTCTTCTTCTTTCATTCTACTATCTTCTTATCCTACTTTTCGATCTTCTCTTCATCTTCCTTCCTTCTTCCTTTTTCTTGTATCTTCTCCTTCCCTTACCTCTTTCTATTCTTCTTATCTTCCTTCTCTTCCTTTTTCTTTTGTTTTATCTTTTCGTTCCTCTCTTTCTTCCTCTCCTTTATCTTTCTTATCTCTTTCGTTCTCCCTCCCCTTAATATCGTTCCCCCACTCTTTCTCTTTTCTACCTCTTCTTGCCCTTCCCCTTGCTCTTCTCTTATCTCCTTCCCCCCTTTCCTCCCTTTCCGCTCCTTTTTTCCTTCTTCATTGCTCATCTTTCATTCTATCTTCCTCTATCAGTCTCTTCTCTTCTTCTTTCATTCCTCTTCTTTCTTCTCTTCTTTACCTTTCTTCCCTTCTCTCATCCTTCCTCTTCTCTCTCTTACTCCTTCTATCGTCTTTTAACATCAATTCTTCTTCTTTCTTCCTTTTTCTATCTTCTCCTTCTTCACCCCCCTTATCTCAAATCTTGCTCTTCATTCTTCTCTTCCCCTCTTCTTTTCTCTTCCCTTTCTCTTCTTCTTCTTCTTGTTTTCCTTCACGATCTTCCTTCTTCTATTTACTCACTCTTCAATCTTCCTTTTGTCTTCCTTCTATTCTTTACTTCTTCTTCTTTCGCTTTTGAAATCTTCCTCCCCTCTTAGTCTTATCTCTTTTCATCTTTCTCCTTCTCTTTCTTCTCATTGTCATCTTTCCTTCCTAGCATCTTCAATCATGATCTCATTTTCTTATCATTCCCCCCTCTTACTGTTACCTCTTGCTCATTGCTTCTTTCCTCCTCTTCTTTTTCTCTTCTTCTCCCATTCTCTTTTTCTCCCCCTTCTTTCACACTTCCCCCTTTCTTTTTACTACTTTCTTCTTACCTCATCTTCCTCCCCCCCCTCTTCTATCTTCTTCGTTTCTTCCTTTCCTTTCTACTTCCTTCTTCCTTTCGGCCTCTCAATCTCTTTCCGTCCTTTTCTTCTCCTTCATCATCTTCCTCCACTTGTTTCTTCTTCTTCTTTTTTTCTTCCCTTTCCCCCTTCCCCCCTTCCTCTTTTCCCATCTTTCTTTTTGCTTTGCTTCATATCCGGTTTCTTCTTCACTATCTATCATCTTTCTTTCTACTCTTCCTTATGCTTCTTTCGTCTTCTTCTTTTTCTCTTCTCTCTCTTCCCCCCTTCTCTCCTGTTTTCCTCTTCATTCCTCCATCTCTTACAATTTCTTCTTTTCTTCGCCCCTTCTTACTTCATTTGCCCCCCCTTCGTTGCATTCTCCCCTTTTCTTCTTCCTACTTCAAATCCTTCCTTCCCTTCTAAATCTTCTCATCTCATCTCGCTATCTCTTTCTTCTCTCCTCCTTTTATCTGCTGCAACACTTCATCTTCTCCTTCTTCCTTGATCGGTTCTCCTTTTTCTTCGTGCTTTCCTACTATTCTTTTCTTACCCTTTCTAGTTTCCTTGTTCTTCTTTTCCTATTCTTTCCCATCGTTTCCATCGTCGCTTGTCATTCCTTTCCCCGCTTCTAATCTAGTACTCTTTCGCTCTTCTATATCCATCCGTTCCTTCTATTCGCTCGCTTTCTCTTCTTTACTTCCTTTCCGCCTTCTGACAATCTTTTCTTCTATCTTTATATTTCTTCTCTTCCTTCGTTCTTCTCCTTAATTCCCTCGTCTTTCTGTTCCTTTCCCCTTACTCCCTTTCTTCCTTTTTTCTAATCCCTTCCTCTTCTCTATACTCCTCGTATACTCGTATTCAACCCACTTCCTCTCTTTCATTCTCCTCTACATCTTCGCTATCAATCCCTTATCTTCGTCTTTTTTCTCTCATCTCTTCTTTCTTCTATCTTCCCTTCTCTTCAATCTTCGTTCTTCTTCTTCCCTATTCTTTATTGCCTTTAATTCTCTTCCATTTCCTCTTTTCTTTCTTTCTCCTCCTTCCCCTCTTCTTCTTACTTTTTCTCTCTCTTGCTATCTATCTTCCTCCTTTTCTTCCCATCTCATTCCCCTTTCTTTCTTCATTCTACGCCCCCCCTTCCTCTATTCTTCGTCTATCTTCTTCGTCCTCCTTCCTCTTCTTTCTTTCTTTTTATTCTTGTTTCCCCCATTATCTTTTTTTCTTCTTTTTGCCCTTCCTCCCCCCTTTCCTTCCTTCTAAATCTGATCCTTCTTTCTGCTTGCTCTTCTCATCCTTTTCACCTTCTCCCCCCCCTGTCCTCCCCTCCTCTGTTTCTTCTTTCTGTTCTTCTTCTCTTCTGTCTTCCTTATTCTTTTCACTTTAACATTTATCTTTTCTTTATTCTCCTGTCCCTTTTTCACTTCCCTTTTCTTCTATTCTTCGTTCTATACCATTATCTCCGCTTCTTCTCTTAAACTTCCTCGTTCTATCTTCTCCTTCCCACCCCCTTCTATCTTCTCTTCTCTATCTTCTTTCCTGTCTCTTACTTATCCTTCTTCTTCCTTTTCTTCTATCTTACTATCTTCGTATCTGTTTTTCTTTCCCTACCGCCTCTACTTCATTCTTTCTCTTTTATTTTTTCTATCATCTTCATCTTCTTTCTTTCCTATCTACTATCGTTCCTTTCTTCTTCTTCTTCTTCTTTCTTTCTTTATTCGTTTCTCCCACATTTGCTTCTTCCTCTCCTTAATCTTCCCCATCTTCTTTCTTCCCTTTCTTTCTGTAAATCTTCTTCATATTCTCTTCTCCTTCTCTTTACTTCTTATCTTTCTTCCTCTTCTTCTCCTCCTCATCTTCCCCCTTCCTCCTAGCATCTCTCTTCCCTTGTCCTTTCTTCCTTTCCTTTGCATTCTTATCACTATCAATTACTATTACTTCTAATCTATCTTCTCTTCTCTGCTTCTTTATCTATCTTCGTTGCTCATTCCCCTTCTAATCTTTTTCCTTCCCCCCCCCGCCCTCGTTCTCTATCATCTAATTCTTCTCTCATATCATTTTTCTTTCTTCCTCTTGTTCTTCTACTTCGCTTGCTCCCCCCCCCCCCCTCTATCTATCTTACCTCCTTCAATTCTATCCTCATCTTTCTTAAATCTCTCTATCTTTCTTCATTCTTCTTATGCTCATCCTTCTCCTTTTTCACTAATTCTCTAATATCTCTTCTTTCTATAAATTTCTTTCTTCTAATCTTCTTCCCTTTCTCCCCTTACCTCCTAATTCCTTCTCCCTTCCATCTTCTTTTTTCTGCTTTTTCTTCTTCGATCTTTCCTTCCTTTCTTCTTACTGTTCGTCTTCTACTTCTTCTTCTTCGTCATCCTCTCAGTTCTACGTTCTTCTCTCTTCCCTGTGTCTTCTTTCTCTCTTCCTTTTCTTCTTCTTTCTATTATCTTCTTTCTTCGTTCTTCCCGTTCTCATCCATCCTCGTATCTCTCTTCTTCCTTTCTCTTTCTTCTTCTCTACCTCCTTACTCTTGCTTCTCTTTGCTTCCCTCTTCCCTTTTTCCTTCTTTTTTCCTCTATCTTCTTTCCCTTTTCCTTTTCCTTTACCTCTTCTTCCTTGACTTCTATTTCGTTTTCCTCCTTCCTGCCTTTCCTCATCCTTCTTCCTTTCCTTCTTTTCGTCTTCTTTTCTTTTCCTCTCTTCTTTTTTCCTCATAACTCTACTTTCCCACTACATTCTTCTTCGTTTCCTCCCCCCCCCTTCTTTCTTTCCTTCCATATATCGTCATTCCACTTTCCTTCTCCGTCTTCTAATCTATTCTTTCTCTCCTCTTCTCCTTCCTTTCTTCAATTTATCCTTTTTTCTTCCCCCCCTCATTTTCCTCTTCCCTCTTATTTCTTTCTTCTTTTCCCTTATCTATCTATCTTCCTCTCAACTTTTTCTAATCTTTACTTCCCCACCCTCTCACTCTCTTTTTCCTCTCCATATTCTAATACTCTTCCTTTCCTCCCTTCTTCTCAACTGTCTCTTCTTCTCCTTCACATCTTACTTTCGTATCTTCTCCCTCTTCTCCTTTCATCCTAGCTTCTATCTTCGTTCGTTTCCTTCTTCACTTACTTCCTATTCCAATCTTCTCCCTTCCCTTCGCTTTCTCTTCCCTTACTACATGTTCTCCTTTCTCTCTTCCTGCTTAAAAATTAAAAAACTTCCTATAAAAATTAAAAAAAAAAAAAAAAAAAAAAAAAAAAAAAAAAAAAAAAAATAAAAAAAAAACAATCTAACAAAAGTTTTATAATAAAAAAAAAAAAAAAAATTAAAAAAAAATATAAAAAAAAAATAAAAAAAGAAAAAAAAAAGAAAAAAAAAAAAAAAAAAAAAAAAAAAAAAAAAAAAAAAAAAACAAAAAATTACACCAAAAACAAAACTTTCTATATATAAACAAAAAAAATGTTATACTCTTAACCCTCGAACAATTACAAAAACAAAATAAGCAAACAAAAACGAAGAATAAAACAAAATCAAAATGATACATAAAAACTATCTAAAACAAAAAAAAATATAAACTTTATCCCACTCATAACCCTCCATCACTCATACTCTCCTCCTATAACTTTCTCCCATATGCATCCTTCTGTTACCACCCACTCCATGACTAATTCGTTTTCTCTGGGTCTATTATCCTCGAAATCGTTATCTATGTGATTCTTGAACTATTACTAACTTCTCCTCTAGAGCTTTTCTCATCTCACCTTCTTTTTCCTTAAATAACTTTCTGAATAAAAAACAAAAAACCTAGAAAAACAAAGAAAAAAAAATCAAAATTAAACAAAAACAAAAACTCTAAAACATCATTGAGGGAGACATCTTAATATTGTTCTGATCACATTTTTGCCTGCTCAACTTCCACAAATCACTGATATCACATCAGTCCTAAAAATGGAAAATAAAGCCTTTGGCATGTTATATTCGTTGGTTTAATGAAAGAAAGCAGCTATACGTTTAAATGGTTATTAAAGCTGTTCGTTTATGAATATTATTGGGCTTTATTGTTATATGGTAAGAGTTATAAACTGTTTGGGCTTAATGAATGTTAATGCTGCTCGCTGCCAAGCATGGATACTGCTGTTCGAGCAATGAAAGAATGCTATTGCATACATGTTAATACTGTTTGGATGTGAGGATTTCTACTGTTCATGTAAGTGAGTTACTACTGTTGGGCTCAATGAGCATGGGCTTATAGTTACTATTGTTTGAAGTTTAAAGCTGCCAACAGAAGTTTGTACTATTCGTGTATAAATATATTTTAATACTGTTATGTAGAATAGTACGGTTGGATGTTTTTAGTACTGCTCGCTTATATTTCCTTGTCGTCCGAGAAAGAGTTTGTACCGTTAGTACTATCCGACATAACTAGTTTGTACCGCTAGCTTTATCAGATATCGGGTGACTCACGGTTTTAGATCTCAGATAGAACTGAATTTCTTTCAGTTTATTCTTATTGATTTATGGCTCAGTTTGAAGATGTGATTACGAAGACAGTTGATTATTGCTTATTTGATGTTGTAGTTGGGTTTCACAGGTGCGTGTCCTTACATCTTAAAGTTCTGGTTGGCTTTTAAGAGAAACTTTGTTCGTTGCTTACAATGGTGTGGACGAAGACTTGTTCAAAATCTAGCAAAAGTGTGTGATTTTCTTATAGTGCATAATGCACCACATTTGCTATCACTATAATTGTCTCATATAAATGCATGATTGTCAAGAGTTGCGGTTACTTAAATTTCACAGATTTAACTTATAAGTTCGACGTCACGTGATAGTGCAAGACATAAGACACAAGTCTGGGAAATACGAACTTCTTTATATCATATTGTTATACTCCTATTTTCTTTATCAGTGAATCACTCATAAAGCCTACAAGTTCGGGATTTCAAGATATGGTAAACACATGGGGTTACAATTGAAGCTATTGGTTTAAATTTTAACCAATTCTACATGCACCAATTGAGGGGAAGTGTTTGACAAGTTGCATCATCTTCAGAAGACACTATTATGATGAAGTGACAAAAAAGGGAAGAAGATTACAGGTTTATTGATTGTTAGCTTATTAATGTGGTGACATTAACAAGGAAGGTTGGAAGTTTGTTTTTCATTCAGGAGAAGATTACATCTCAACTCTCAATTTAAGTGGAAAGTATCGTACACGACTTATGTTTATTTTGTCATCATCAAAATAGGTGAAGAGTTGTTGAAATTCATGATTTGATGAGACAAAAGTGAATAAAATAATGAAACAAAAGGATCAAGTCGTCATATAAAAACTCTACAAGCTGGTGGAGAAATATGAATATTTGGTTCAATATTCTACAGGATAATGATCAGGAAACATATTAATGAGTTTAAATGTAATTTAAAAGTTATTCCATTATCTAGTGATTTACTCCATTATAAGTCATGATCTCTCCTCTATATAAAGAATCATAAGACTAGGTTAGATCCATCCATGAATAACAATCTGACCCTGGTGAGAGTCGAGTAGAAAAGGTGTGTGTGTCTACACCGTAGTTAGTTATCTAGATTGCATAGTCGACTGATTAAAGTCGAATAATACACCATAGTTAGTTGGTGTAGCCCCAAGTTATAGTTGGGGTAATAGGGAAATCATTCAATAAAAACCTTGTTTGATAATATTGCTGTTCTAATTATTCCGCTGCGTGTTCAATATTATCTGTAAAACCTATCCTAGATGGGCTAAATGATTCAACAAATTATTACTTAATCGTTTATATTTAAGAATTGCAGTAATTATGGAGTACTTGGTGAATATTAGCAAATAACGCGCATTCTAGAGCTTAAAACAAAGAATATATATGAAGATAAATGATTCTGACAAACCATACGCCATATCCATATAAGGGAAGATACGGCGTATCCGTGCCTGCACTCACCAAAGACCACAAAGGAATGAAGCTCAATACGCCAATCCAAAAGATGTTAATACGTCGTATCGAAGATATAGTATGTGAATATTCTAGAAGATATCAAACGTGGTCCCTACTCCAAGAAACTCCAATACGCCGTATCTGACCGATTGGATACGCCGTATCAAACTGACTTCCAGACCCTATAAATATAAAACTCAAAAACGAGTTTTAAGTGTGCTAAATCATATTCTCGATACCTAAACCATAAAAGTCGATTTTCAGAGGAGAAAAAGAGTAGAAGAGGTCTAGGCAAAGCTATATCAAGTCCATAAGAGACCACGTGTATTCCGTATACTTTAGTAATCGTATCAGTTTTTGGTATCATTACGTTAACATCGTTTTAGTTACCTGCAAAATAAGTGCTTTTGTATTTTTTATGACTTATGAAGGCTTAATACCTTACGGTATTAGCCATTATTATGAAGATCTAATGTTTGGTATTTGTTTTATCTCGATTTCTTGATTTATCGTTGAAGTGCTTGTTTATGTTTATCAATTTATACTTGAAACCGCGCTTTTGTATTGACCTATCATTCAATGGATCTAGTGATAACGGACCTCGTAAATCTATAGTCAGGTGATAACCTCCATATAGTAATTTATACAACTAAACCATAGGATTACAAATCTTGTCCTTTCTAAATCTGTGACAGGATAACCGGCTTCGGTCTTAAACAAGTTAATTGGATAATGCCAATGTTTTTATTAAATCGAGTTGACTAGAAGGTAAACCTAGATAATTCACGCAAATACCGTTCTGATTTCCATTGGAATAGTTGGACAATTGACTACTAGTGGTAATATGACACCATTAAGCAGTAAGTGGGTAAAGTCTCTATGAGCTAGGGTTTAACAAGATCACCATTGCTTTAATCCCTAAGATAGATTATAATCAGCAAATAAGGATGCTTTATGCGGATGCTTTAATTGTGATAGAATTAATGTGTCTAGTACAGTATGTATGATTTAGACTGCCTAAAGACTTAAGAAAATGATATACCCAGCCTCGATAGAAAAAATCATTGCACTTCAATAAACAAACCAACTTTCAAATCGGATTACTAATGGGTTAATGACATTTACTAATATTTATGCTCGATCCACGTCTTTAAATCCTCTGTTAATTTGCTTACGTGGGTTAAGATGCCTTGAAAATTATAGTCACCAACCAAACCAATGTCATCTCGTCAGCAGAAAACCCCCCTTTTTCCCGTTAGAATTAGGATTAGGACTGACATAGGTTTAGAATAGAATAGAATTAACATAGATTAGATAACCAATATTAATTAAATTGATAGATTTAACCCCGCTCAAGTTTTCGATATCACCCTACTTACCACGAAACATACTACCGATCAGGGTACACGCCCGTATAAAGTTTTGTTTTTGGTTAGTCGGAAAATATAAATTTAAAACTTGAATCATAAAATTATACACCACACAATGACACATCAGGGGCTGCCCTAGATATGGGGGCCGCCCTCAGTAGAGGGTTTTAGACTTGAATTTTGACAAAAAATTTACGAAAGAAGTGACGTTTTAATTTACATTTTGCAAATTAAAAATGCTTAAAATAATTTGGATGAAGTGATTTAAGTTGTCACGACACGAAATGGAACACAGACTAGAATCGAGACTAGAAGAAAAGAAGAACGATTTATGGAATGTGTTCCAACATTCCTGTTGGGAATTATGTATACCAGACTTAATTCTGTTAGTATGATTAGTTAAGTCTGTTAGTATAGTTAATAATGTCAGTATAAAGATGTTAATACTGATAGTTATAATTAGTACTGTTTATGTTATAGTTAAGTCTGCTATGCAAGAAGTAGTTAGAGTTTAGAGATGATGCATGAGATTATCTTTAGGAAAAGAAAATGCATGATCTCGTGTACGCTTTTTGTAAAGCCCATTAGGGTTTCCTACTAGTATAAAGGAACCCTAAGGTATAGTTAGTAATATAAGTTTTTAGTGAGTCATATAGAAATCTGTAACCTAGGCAGATTCAAGTTATAATACAAAGTGTGAGTTTGATAAAAGATCTCTTATGTTTTCTTTATACTTATGTCTTCTTAGCATTGTTTGATTAGCTTCCCGCATAATCAATAGTGTGTCAATCAGAGGTTTCATATGTTGCATTGAATTACTAAAGTAACAATCCCTTTGCAAAGCTAAAGTTCAAAGATCTATACAGAAGGGATACAACAATGGTAACCAGAGCTTGTGTGGAAACTCTGAATAAGAAGAACTCCATTGTTTGAAGCAGATTTACAATCAAACAATTAAGATGGCAGATCAAGACACTCCTCTACCAACCATCACTGCAATGAAAGTCCCTATCATCAAGAAGGGAGAATATGATATTTGGAGCATGAGAATGCGACAATATATCTGTCACACAGACCATACCCTCTGGGATATAATTATCAATGGAGATCTCGAAGAAGAGGCTGCACCAGCAGGAGACCAATCTAGTCCTCCTGCTCCTAAGACTGCCAATAACTGAACTTGCCAAAGGAATAGGAAAGAAATTAAAGAGCTATCTTCTTGCTTTAGCAATACCTGATGAATATCTCTATAAGTTTCACAATGTTCCAGATGCTAAAACTCTCTGGGATGCAATCAAATCAAGGTTTGGAGGAAATGATGAATCCAAAAAGATATAGAGGAATGTTCTAAAACATCAGTTTGAAAAATTTACCACTGTACCAAATGAAAGTCTGGATAAGGCTTATGATAGGTTCCAAAAGCTTATAAGTTAATTGGAGGTTTATGCTGCTCCAGTATCAAAGGAAGATATCAACCAAAAGTTCCTAAGAAGTCTTCCTCCTTCATGGAGTCAAATTGCTTTAATCATGAGAAATAAGCCAGACATAGACCAGACTGATATTGATGATCTCTACAACAACCCTAGGGTCTATGAAGATGAGATGAAAAGGTCTTCAAGTTCCACATCTAATTCTCAGAACTTGGCTTTTCTGTCCTCTGAGAATACTAGCAGTACTAATGAAGTTAGTCCTGCCATTAGAAATTTTAGATTAAGTACTACTGGAGGAACTAGTTCATCAAGTCAGGTTTCATCTACTCTATGTGCTGATGAAGTAATATGCTCTTTCTTTGCACAATAGAACAACTAGTCCACACTTAAAATGAGGATTTGTAGCAGATTGATCAAGATGACTTGGAAGAATTAGATCTTAGATGGCAGGTGGCCATGTTGACTGTTAGGGTAAAGAGATTCATTCAGAAGACTGGAAGGAACTTGGATTTCAAAGGAAAATAACCTGTTGGCTTTGATAAGTCAAAAGTTGAGTGCTACAACTATCACAAGACAGGGCACTTTGCTAGGGAATGCAAATCAGGAAAGAACCAAGGGAAAAGGTCTTATGGTGATAATGGAAGGAGGAATGTACCAGTAAATGACCTTTCATCATAAGCACTGGTGGCTCAAGATGGCCTAGAAGGCTATGACTAGAGCAATGATTTTGATGAACCATTCAATTATGCTTTAATGGCCATCTCCTCTTCAAGTTCATCAAGTTCTTCTGACAATGAGGTACAAAACTGTTCTAAACAATGTCTTGAATCTTTTAAAACTCCTGCAAAAGAACTTACACAAGTGAAAAGAAAAAGCAATAACCAGAGCCAGACTAGAAATTCAGGGTTATGAGTTAGCCTTAGAGTCACTAGAATCTAGGATACTTGGACATGAAAAGAATGAACTGGCCTGGGGTGAAAAATATGAGTTTCAAAACTATGAGCTTAAGTGCAGAGAAGTAAAAATAAACAACCTTAAAATGGAATTAGAAAAAGTTATTAAGGAGAGAGATGAGTTGAAAGATAAGATAGAAAAATGGGAAGAATCATCCAAGAGTCTTGATAAATTACTCAACAGTTAAATGAGTGCCAAGGATAAAAATGGTTTAGGATATGGCACACAATTAGATGAAATGAGTAACAAGTCTGAAACAGATAGTGAGATTAGTGTGAGTGTTTTTGAGGTCAGATCAAGTGATGAAGAAAACACACCAGCAAATGATAGGTTCTCCAAAGCAGATGGGTATCATGCAGTTCCCCCTCCTATAACAGGGAACTTTCTAACCCTAAGAGCTGACATATCATTTGCAAGTTTAGATGAATATGTCATTAGGAAGAAAATCATTGAGTCAAAAACAACTGAGCTTAAAACTGATACTAGTGAATCTAAAACTAGTGAGACTGTAGGTAATACGAATGAAGTAAAAGTTGAAAAACCTAAGTGAGTCTATGAATCAGTTGTGCTTAAACCAATGATTAACATAGATAAAGTCATCATTGAGGATTGAAACTCAGATGATGAAGATGATGTGTTTGAAGTGGAAACTGTTAGTCCTGTTAAGACTAATGAGACCCAAACAGTTAAAACTCAAATTGATAAAATTGGTCAAATTTCTCAGAAAGAAGGAATTGGATTTAAGAAAATAAAAGCTTGCTTTGTCTGTAAGAGTACTGACCATTTGATCAAAGATTGTGATTTTTATGACAAAAAAGAGTCCAGAACCTAAGCTAAAAAATGTGGTCAATACTGGTCAAAGGGTGGTCAAACCAATATGGGATAATGCTAAAAGAGTTAATCATTAAAAAATTTCAAATAAATTGAAATACCCTTAAACAAGAAGGACTTTTGTCCCATCAGGAGTACTAACCAGAAGAGGTTTGGTTAATCCTGTTAGGCCAAATGGGAAAAGAGCAGTACACACTGTTAGTACTGCTAAGCCTGTTAGTATTGTTAGACCTGCTTGTACTGGTAGGCCATTTGCCCCAAAATAGCACAAACTGGTAGTGCTAGTAGACCAATTTACCCAAGAATGGACAATGTAAGACCAAGAGCCTCATATCACCAACAGAGGCGTACTACACAAACCACTTTTAGACCAAAGACTTAAAACAATGATGTTTAAAACATTCTAGGTATAAAAAATATGACTACTGCTAGGACAAGAGCAGTAGTTAGTACTGGTAAGGGTAAGATGGATAATGTTCTTAAGAAGTCAAGGTGGGTTTGGAAGCCTAAGGGAAATTACATGATCATGAGTCCAAAGAAAGTGGATCTTTCATACTCAAGAAGTTTGAGTATGCTGACCCAAAAGGGATTTCCAAGTCAGTGGTGGCTTGGGTCCCTAAGAGATACTAATTTCTTTTATTTTTATGCAGGGCAATCCAGAGACTTTTTTACAGGATCATGCAGTGGTGGATAGTGCTTGCTCTAGCCATATGACTGGCAACAAAGCTTATCTTTCAGACTATGAAGACTACAATGGAGGCTTTGTGGCTTTTGGAAGTAATCCAAAAGGAGGTAAAATAACGGGTAAAGGTAAAATCAGAACTGCTAATTTAGACTTTGATGATGTCTGTTTTGTAGACGAACTTAAGTTTAACCTTCTCTCTGTCTCACAAATGTGTGACAAGAAAAATAGTGTTCTCTTTACTGACACTGAATGCCTTATCCTGTCTCCTAGCTTTATGCTTCTTGACGAAAGTCAAGTTGTACTTATACTCCTAGGACAGAATGAGTGGTACAGCTTGGATATAAAGAATATTGTGTTCTTTTGGTGGAGGTTATAACTAGTTATATCAAATGCACATCAGACGAGTCTAAATTGTTGGCACGGAATTAGGTCATGGTGAATTTCAAAAAATAAAACAAACTTGGTTAAGGGACACACTAGTTAGAGCCTACCTTCCAAAGTTTTTGTGATGACCACACATTGTGTTGCCTGCAAGAAGGGTGAAGCAACATCAAGGCCTCTATAATGCCAAGTTTAGTAAAGTAACCATCATAAAGTCCCTTAGAATACTTCATATTGACTTATTTGGACTGTCTGAAGTAAAAAGTATTAATAAAAAGAAGAAGTACGGTTTGGTGTGACTGATGATTTCAGCAGATTTAGTTGGGTATTTTTCTAGGCTACTAAGGATAAACAAATGAGATCCTTTTAATATTTATCAAAGGCTTAGAAAACCGAATTTAAAAAGTTTGTGTGAGGGGGGGGACGAAAACCATAAAGTTAAAATCATTAGAAGTGATCATGGGATAGAGTTTAAGAACCATGCTATGAATGAATTATGTGCTAAGAAAGGGATAAAAAGGGAGTTTAGTATGGCTAGAACTCTACGACAAAATGGTGTGGTAGAAAGGAAAAATCGGACCCTAATTGAGGCTGCTAGAACTATGCTAGCAGACTCACTTTTACCTATCCCATTTTGGGCAAAGGCAGTAAATACTGCTTGCTATGTACTGAATAGGGTATTAGTGATCAAACCTCAAAATAAGACACCTTATGAACTATTAATAGGTAAACCACCTAGTATTAGTTTTATGAGACCTTTTGGGTGCCCCTTGACCATTTTGAACACCTTAGACCCTTGGCAAATTGATGGAAATCAATGAAGGGATATTGCATTGGAAATACTCTACTACTAGTAAGGCTTTTAGAGTATACAACAAAAGAACCAAAAGAGTAGAAGAGAACATGCACATTGATTTTCTTAAAGATCAACCTAATGTGGCAGGAATTGGTCATGATTGGATGTTTGATCTTGATTTTCTAACCAATACAATGAACTATATCCCTGTTAGTGTAGAAAATCAAGTTCATCAAGAAAAGATAAAGAACCTACTCAGGAGTACATACTGCTTCCACTACACCCTCATGGGCCAAGGATTTCAGTAGAAGATGTTGTTCAGGCTGCACAAGAAAAACCTTCTGAAAATGCTCCTAAAGACAAGGATGTACAGGATTCAAAAGATGTTGCTGAAAAAGAAGAATCACATAAGTTGAAATAAGCTGAACAAGCCTTAAAAGATGATCTTGAGAGGATGGTTGCTCAAGAAATGGTTGCTAAAGCTATTGATGATGCTACAAGGCAGGCCTTTGAAGAAGAAAAGAGGAAAATACTCCAAAAGAGGGCACTCAGGCTAAAAACCAGTATTAACAAACTTAATAACTGGGAGGCCATCTGTTAGTGCTCTAATTCACACATTGTTTGTATTGCTAACACAAAATATATAATGCTAGTGCAGCTGCTAGTACTCCCACAGGTGCAAATGATGGTGAATCATCATTTGTCTATCTTGGAGAACAAATACCTATTGATGCATCTACTCTTCTTAATGCTGATTTACCAAGTGATCCAAATATGCCTGACTTAGAAGATGATTCTGATGTATTTCCAAATGATGGCATGTTCAGTGGAGCTATTGATAATAAAGATGTGGGTGCAAAGCTGATTTTCAACCCCATATGTGTAAGTCACCAAACTGAACAGATCTTTGCCAGCCTGCTAAGGTTATAGCTAACTATTTTATAAATAAAGATAGACTATACGAGAAACACTGACTATGAAAACTTATTGTATATGCGGACTCTACAAAAAGAATTAGAAGAATAATAAATACTAAACATTGATTACTATAATTCTGCTAATATGATTACATTACTAACTATGATAAATGATTGTAATGAGAAGAGATCTGTGTTTTTCAATCATGCTGTGTCCATATCTCTAATGCCGTTAGGGTTTCCCTGTTTAAGACCAAGGATAAACCCTAACAGGCTTACAAAACGCGTAAAAGATAATACATATCTTTTCCTACAATATCTCATACATATCTCTTAAACGGTACTAACTATTTTATACTAACGGTACTAACTATCTGAGTAGTACTTAACACTTTAGGACTATCAGTACTAAACTATAAATCTATCGTACTCAAAGTATATACCTCATAGTACTAAAGTCCAGGAATGTAAATCCCACAATCCTCCCCTAAACGATTTTGAACTTGTTTAACTTCATGTTTCTTCAGGTTAATCTTCTTAAGTTCTTGGAGGATGTATCCAAACACTTTAACACATCTTGATCTTATCTTTAAACACTTTCCATCTTCATCAACATCTTTTGCTTTCCATCTTTATCAGCAACATGTCTTTTCAGCAACACAGCAACATCTTTTCAGCAACAATCCAACTAAGTTGGCTTTGTAGTTTTTGGCAAACTACCAGCCATGAATGGATTTTGATTCTCCTTATACCAGTACTGTTTTGCTCATGGGATAGTCAAAACTCTTTATTTCAAAAATATGGTGAGTTAATTACCATACAGTTTTTGGTAAACTGTCAACCATCAACGGAATTGATTTGTCTTTACCAAATACCGTTTGATTTTGGACTAGCCAATGCTTTATTGATCCCTTTTGACCCTCAGAATTCATTAACATCCCTGTTCTTAAATTCTGTACCTTTATCACATCTAATAGTTTTAACTTTTTGATTTAATTGGTTCTCAATTTGTTTTATAAAGTCCTTAAGGATCCCACTAGTTTCATCCTTAGTTCTTAAGAAGAACACCCAACTAAACCTGCTAAAATCATCAGTGATAACCAGGCAATAAGTCTTATAGTTTAAGCTCCTTACTGATGTATGTCCAAACAAATCCATATGCAAAAGCTGTAAGGATTGACTAATAGATCTCACTGATTTGGCCTTACAAGAGGCCTTGTGTCGCTTTCTTTTCTGACAAGCAACACAAGTATGGTCATTTTGAAAAATCTTTGAAGGTAAACCTCTTACAAGGTTTCCCTTCACAGTTGTATATATTTTTTTAAAGTTTACATGACCCAACCTCCTATGCCATTTGTTAGATTCATCAATTGTGGCTTTTGCAATCAAACAAGCTAAACCTCTAGAAGGAACAATGTTCTCTAAATTGAAACTGTACATATTGTTTTGTCTGGGGATTCTAAGTAATACTTGATTTTCATCAGGTAACTTAAATTCAGAAGACAAAACAAGACATTAAGTGTCAGTGAATAGAACCTTGTTCTTCTTGTCACACATCTGTGACACGGAAAAGAGATTGAAATGCTGCAGTTCTTTCATAAAGCAACACAGGCCTCCAAAATCTAACTTTCCTAATTGTTCATTTTACCTTTACCAATGATGTAACCTTTACTTCCTCCAAAAGCAACCGGCCACCATTAAAGTCTTGACATTCAGCAAGGTAGGCCTAGTTTCTAGTCATTACCTGTAACATCCCACTATAACAATCCCTTTGTTCTGAAAAAGTTCTGTGGGATTAATCCTACACATAAATAATGAATTAGTTCTCTTAGGGAACCCAAGCATTTTTGGGCTTGATTCTGCATAGTGGGATCTTTGAAAGTAGCACAATCTCAAGTTCTTGACCACCATTGTATTTGGAGATTTGTGCCCGTAGAATGTCTTTTTGGTCTCCAATTACAACCTGCTGAGGGCTTAACAACAGTTTCCCTTTTTCCTCCAACATCACTAACTGCATTTACCTCAGCAGTATTAACCTTTTGTTTTGAAATTTTTTATTTAAGTGCTGTTGTGTTATTAAAAGGCCTTCTAAATGGTGAATGAGTTATATGAAAAACAAGTTTTTTGGTCTAACCTCTATTCACAAAAGTTTAACAGTACATTTTCCTGGCAGCATTAGTTAGTACAGCTTGAACTTGTTAAAATTATGTCTACAGTACTAACATTGTTTAGTACCGTAGCTCTAGCAGTACGTAACAATAATTTTCTATTTTCAGTTAGTATTGTTGTAGGAACAAATTGGTTCTTATGATTTACTCTTTGCACATTGTTCTAAATTGGCCTAATCTCCCTTTGACTAGACTTCTTCCTCATCCTATTAATTAACTCAGCTTGTTGAGCCATCTTTTTTTCATGGAAATCACAATCTCTAATAAGATGACTAAGACTTCCACATACAAAACAAGCTTTGGTAGTAAACCCATATCCCAACCCTTTCTTGTCAACTTTAGGATTTTTACTATTGTTAATTGAATCTTAAAAAGTTTCCTCCTAGGAGTTTTTACTTGCTGTTAGCAAACTAGAGTGTTTCCTAATTTTCTGTTGGTAGAGAACACGTCTCCTCTTCACTATCTGATTCATACTCCTCAATGATAGGAGCATCAGACCAAACCTTAGGTTGATTTACTACTTTGGGTTCATTGACAGTTGGTTCAGGCAAAGATTCATGTGTTTCAACACTACAATCTGAGTCACAGGTATCAAAGTCACTGGTTTGGGTTTCAGATTCACTAGTTTTGAGTCGTTTTTTGGACCATAATATAAATTGTGAGTAATTCGATTTCAATTTCAGGCAGGTCGGGATGGCCTGTAATTCCCTGTCAGAGTGTGGGGTACATATGATCCTTCTGCTGTAAACAAACCTAATATACAAAGGTTGATTTTCTAATCACTTACATATTCATTAAACAACATCTTTGTAAAAACTTCATTTTCATAACTCAAAATGCCATCATATCTGTGATCCCCATACCCAAGTCCAAATTTATCATTAGCACTCATCTGACTATTTTGCAAAAGACTAAGATTTTTTAGAAGAGTTGTGCCCATTTTTCTACTTTAGGCTTTTAAATCTTACTTTTTCTTCAGCTTTCTTGCCAATAGTTTCTTATTGGTATTAGGGACATCTGTTTTATATATCATCTAAAGTCTATTTTCCTAAAACCTTATCTTTCCCATACCCAAGTTGACCTTGTTGATGAGCAAGGCCATGTGCTTCAACTTTCTTTAAACATGAGTATTATGCCTTAATTTCTATGCTTGCATCACTAAGTTGTGTTCTTTGTTCATCACATAATTTTTTAAGTTTATTATATGATGCAACACATTCATTAGAACAAGATTGTACTTCTCTGTCTGAGCCTGAACTGTTGTCAAGCATCAAAGCAATAATCTTCTTCTTCCTTTTCTTGTTTCTACTTTCTTTCCTTCTCTTCTGAGTGACTGGTCCAATCAACACCTTCTCCATCAATAGTCACCAAATGCTTTAAGTCCCTCCTGCTTATAATCTTCTCCCCATACCTTTTATTTCAGATTCAAGCATCTATACTCTTACATCTGGTTTCCCTTGGTTCTAACACACTCTAGCAAAATGCCCTGTCTTGTGACAATTATAGCTCGACTTTGGTTTTATCAAAACCAACTGGTTCCTTTGCATCAAATTGTAGCTTTCTACCAGTCTTTTTGTAGAACTTTTTCATTCTCATTGAAATCATGGCCACCTGCCATTTCAAGTCCATTTCTTCTAAGTCAAATTCATCAAGCTGTTCCAAGTCCTCATGATCCAATTGAGGGCAACTGGATTGATTAGCAAGTAAGGAGTATGATGAAGTTTGTTCATACTGTGAGTTTTGACCAGAAGGATTAGAAACACTATAAGCGGTACTAACATCATTAGTACTGCTGGTGTTCTCAGAGACAAATGCTACATTTTGCGTGCTAGAGGATGATGCAGTAGAGCCTTTTACATCATTCTCAAAGACTCTTAGATTATTATACAGATCATCAAAGCTGAGACTGTCCACTCCTGGTTTGGTCCTCATGATTAAGGAAACTTGAGACCAGGCAGAAGGTAGAGATCTAAGGAATTTCTGATTTGCATCCTCAGTGGATACACCTGCTCCATGAATCTCTAATTGACTCAGAAGACTTTGGAACCTGTCATAGCCTTTATGAAGCCCTTCTGAGTTTGATACAGAGAATCCTTCAAACTGTTGCTTTAAGATATACTTCTGCATCTTCTTTGATTCGTCATTTCCACCAAATCTGGATTTGATGGCATCCCACATCTCTTTTGCATCAGTCATCTTATGAAATTTAGCAAGATGATCTTCTGGTAAAGCCATAAGAAAAGTGGTCCTAGCTTTTCTTTCCCTTTCTCTGACTAGGATCTCTTCTGCAATCCTTGGAGGCAGAACCTTGAGTTGACCTTGTGTATCTGTGGTGATTGATACAGGACCATTCCTATTTTGCATAACTTCCCAGATTAGATAGTCTGTATGGGCCAAATAATGTTCCATTTTCATGGCCCATATATCGTATTCTCCCTTTTTGAGAATAGGAAGCTTGATGGTCAAAACTGTGTGAGGAGTTTGTTATGTTGTTGGTGTTTGTGATGTTGAGGGTGGTGGTGGTGGTGAAATTTCATCTTGTGATCCAGACATGCTTAGTTTTGTAGGATGGTGAAGTATAACTGGTTTTTGTTTGTTCTTTTTACTCAGAGTTTCTCATAGGCTCTGATACCACTTGTGAGTCCCAAAATAAATAGATCTTTACAGCCTGCTAAGGGTGATAGCCAACTTGTATAAATACAGTTTGACTATATAGAAACACTGACTATGAATACTATGTGCTAATGCGGAATCTTAACACAAGTATTAAGAAGAAGAATGAAAAACTAAATAATAATTTCTATTAATCTGTTTTGAGTGATTACAGATTACTAACTATGAGATATGATTGTATGAGATGTATTGAACTCGTATATCTAACTATGCCAAGAGGGATCCTTTTATAGACTAAGGATAAACCCTAACAGGCTTACAAAACGTGTAAAAGATAATACATATCTTTTCCTAGAATATCTCATACATATCTCTTAAACAGTACTAACTAATTTCTACTAACGGTACTAACTATCTGATCAGTACTTAACACTTTGTACTGTCAGTACTAACTATAACTATCGGTACTAACTATTATCACTAACAGTACTAAGTTAGGAAAACATAATTCCCAACATGAAAGCTTTTCAAGACATGCTGCATGAATTGGGGGGAAGTTAATCTAACTCATGCATACTACAATGGTTCCAGAACAAGTCAAGACACAGAAGATCCAAGCTGAAGTACAAGTATCAAGACAGGAAGACACAAACATCATCTACAGCTTTGGAAGCACTTTGGAAGTCCTTATTGTGTTGTAAGTTTACTTAATAGGAACATTGTAAGTAATTCCGTATGTCCACATATTGGGGGAAGATTGTTAGCCTTAAAATATGTCGACTTATACGAAATTACATTAGATATTGTAAGGCGTGACACGTTAGGACTAATAATGTCAAGTTAGGATAGTTATGGTGTCATACGCCTATATAACCCCCTTCATACTTCCATGGAGGGGTGAGGATAATCATTTGTATTTCATAAAGTGTGTGTGTTTCTCTCTTTAGAAAACACACACATCTTTCCCTTTCTACTTTTCTCTCTTAATAATATGGCTTTCTATTTCTTTTATCATTCCCGACATCTGAATCGTGTATTTTAGGATATAATCTTTATGGGTAACACGCATGAATTTACTATTAGACGTGAGCGGTGTCTGCAGGTAACCACCGTCTAGGTTGTCACGTAGATAACGGACTTGACCAACCCGCTGCTGAATTAGGAAATACTTACACATTACACTAACAAGGGTGACATGCAATAAAATTAGAGAAAACAACTAGGGAGTAGTGCATGATTAGGTAAACACGTTTGTTTAACCATACGTGTTTTTCCATCAATTTACTTTTCTGCATAATTAGGAGTAGTTTAATTTAGTAGTTTAATCAACCCCCTCTTCAAAACCCGAGATTTTACTTGCTTTCAAAAAATTATTAAAATACAAAAATAATATTTCCTCAATCCTTAGACCTTAATAAACATACAATTTGAGCCTACCCAAACTATTCCCTAAGAGAACGATTATAACCCCCCGAGTCTTGCCTATACTACACTACAACGGTTAGGTACTCTGCCTAGAAGGGTTGTAAAACTTTTACGTTTGCAACACTTCGCATCATCCTTCCAGTGTCAACATCAAACAACACTGCGGTAGGTGGCTTCCGAGATTCTATATGAATCAAACTTGTGCCAACTAGAAATTCAATGTAATCCAGGTTTTGAGAATTGACGGGAACACCTAAAATTATTGTTGTTTACCTTACTAGTGGATAAAGGTGGCAAAATGGGCGGGAAGGGCGGGTTCGGTAAACGTGCCAAACGGGCATGGGTCAAACGGACGCAGGCTAAACATGTAGTTTTTAAAATTCAGATCAAACGGGCGCGGGCCAAATGAACCCGGGTCAAATGGTCTTGGGTCAAACGGGCAAATGGTCCAAATTTTTAGTTTATACGTTTTTGCACATTTTTACGTTTTAAATGTTTTCGTATGTTTATACGTTTTCATATGTTTTTCTACGTTACGCACATTTTCGTACGTTTTATACATTTTCGTACATTTTTCTACGTTTTGGCACGGTTTTCTACGTTTTGGCACGTTTTTCTACGTTTTTGTTCGCTTTCCTTCGTTTTCGCACTTTTTCACACGTTTTTTTACGTTTTCGCATGTTTTTCTACGTTTTAGTTCATTTTTGCACGTTTTCATATGTTTTCTACGTTTTCGTACATTTTATACGTTTTCGTACGTTTCAGCATGTTTTTTCTACATTTTCGCAGGTTTTCGCACGTTTCATACCTTTTCGCATGTTTTTCTTATGTTTTCACACCTTTTTCTACGTTTCCGTACGTTTTCACACGTTTTCGTACATTTTATACGTTTTCGCATGTTTCTATACATTTTCGCACGTTTTTTTACGTTTACGCACGTTTTCGCACGCTTGTCTACGTTTTTCTACGTATTGTACGTTTTCATAAGATTTGTATGTTTTTATATGTTTTGTATGTTTTTGTCCATTTTGTACGTTTTTTGCATGTTTTGTACGTTTTCATATTTTTTTAACAGACGAAAACAGATAAAAGTGGGCGAAAACGTACAAAAACGGAGGAAAACGTTCAAAAATGGATGAAAATGAAATAAAACGTAGGGAAACGAATGAAAACGTACAAAAACGGACGAAAACGTATGAAACTTACGAAAACGAATAAAACGTAGGAAAACGATGAAAATGTACGAAACCGAACGAAAACGTACGAAAACATACGAAAATGAACGAAACTTACATTAACGGATGAAAGCATAAAAAACGTAGAAAAACGGATTAAAACGCAGAAAAACAGACGAAAACGTAAAAAGACGGACGAAAACGTTTAAAAACATACGAAAACGTACAAAAACGCATGAAAACGTAAAAAACGTACCAAAATGGAAGAAAGCGGATGAAAACCTAAAAAGTACGAAAATGTAAAAAACAGACGAAAATGTACGAAAACGTTCAAAAACGTACAAAACCGCATGAAAACGTACAAAAATGTAAAAAACGTACCAAATGGACGAAAACATAAAAAAACACACGAAAACGGACGAAAGCGTAGGAAAACGTACCAAAATGGATGAAAACAGATGAAAACATAAGAAAACGGATGAAAGCGAAAGAAAACGGATGAAAACGTATAAAACGGATGAAAACGTATAAAAACAGACGAAACGTATAATAACGTCCAAAAATGTACAAAAATGTATGAAAGTGTAAGAAAACGTACAAAAATGTATAAAACGAATGAAAACAAACTAGATGCATCTATAATATTAAGGGAGACCCAACTAGATCCATGTTTAATTAATGGGCAAAAAAAATACCCATTCCATATTTTCCATCTATGCCCATAATACCCGTTTATTCAATCCAAAGCTTGTGTGTTGTCCAAATAGTCCAATTGAAATAAAAGAGATGACCCATTCAGCCCATAATGTTAAAAAAAGGTCCAAATAGCCCAAGTTAGGACATATGGGTATGATCTACCACCTCTACTAGTAGGCATCAATAATTCACCTGTATTCGTCCATTATCCTAACTTGCAATGGAATCCGGATATAGGAACATTTGTGGAATATCGAAAAACGTTGTTAGTGTCTCAAGACGCGTCAGCTCTAGATAAACCACACTTTCACCTGAAAAACCTGTTAAGGAGATTCATTCATGAGTCGAATCCTGATGACGCAGGTACAATATTTATACTATAAAACGCTCCTTACGGAACCGGAGATTAACGTTACCGAACTTCGACGAATGAACAAGACATCCGTCCAAATCTGTTGTTTATTGCTAACCCCTATAAATGTAGGTTTAGACGATGAAGTAAATACCTCATTCCAGCACTGTCAGCCTTATTATCACATGCTCATATTCAAGCTTCAAAGACATACATTTGACATCAAAAGTTCAAGAAATCAAGAATGCACAGAACAAATAAAGACAAAGACCTTCCTCAAGATTCAAAAGACTATTGGAATATCATGGGAGATTGTTAGCTTTCAAGATGAAGCAAAGTATGAGCATGTTGGTCCAAATCACAAGGTGATTCAAGGATGTTCAAGAAAGAAAGTACCGGTCTCCATCAAACGATGACTCAAGTTCCGACTACGTCTATCAAGTTCATCCACAACATGGGAAGATTAAAGATCTCAGAACTAAAGACAAAGTCGAAAGACAATGACAAAGGCTCAAGAACAAAGATCACAAAGCATGAAGCAACAAAGTCTACTACAACAAAGTTTATGACCAAGACCCAAGACTTAAGAGCTTAAAGACAATGCAGATTGATGACCTCACTTTGGAAGTATAACAACTTTTACTTCGAAGGAGATTGTTAGCCTCAAAATATCGAGTCAAACAAAGAAAGTAAAAGTCATTATGTATTATAACGAGTCTTTACGTCTATGTAACTTTGTATCATATGTAATAGACTAGTCGGGATCACAAACTCGTAGTTTAATCTAACATTAAAAGTGTTTCGGGCCAAAAGTCAAACCAAAATCGAGCCCGGCCCATAAGAACATACCCTAAGTGTCTCATTTCACTCTTAGGTGTATAAATACTCATCTCCTCATGTAGAGAGATGGTTGATAAACATTCATCCATCTCTCTTTCAAAGTTAAAAAAGCTTTATTTTTAACTTAAGCAATGCCTAATGACACTTATTAACTCATACTTTATACGACAACTTGCTAAACGTTGCATAATTTGCAAGAGTTGCAGCAATGGGATGACCTTATTTTTATGTAATCAGTTGCTAGTTATAATTTTTTCTAAATCTCAGTATATTTCACTAAATAAAGGGTAACCTGTGTAATTGGCCAAATTATGCCAAGTCGGTAGGCTTAGAGAAGTCGTCACACGGTGACTACATTTTGAGAAACGCAAAACCGCCAAAAACCATGATACCATATGGCCGATATATTTTTAAGCATTGTTTCAGCCGTGAAAGCCAAAAGTATCTGAGTTGCTACTACGTTTACGTCCTTATGTGTTGATGCACTTCGGACTAGGTTTGCTTTGAACACTTTTAGTTATACATTACAATTTTTAGCTGTGCATTAAAATTTGTAATAATATACATTTTGTGCATAAAAATTCGTTTTTGCATCAAACTTCTCTTTAAAATATGTATCATTATTTTTTTAAATTAAAATATAACAAGTTAAAAATTTTGTGCATCAAAATATATCAAGTATAAATTTTATGCATAAAAAAATTATAAATATTCAAAGTTAAGAAAGCTTTTTATACATCAACAACCTCTATCTTGGAGAAATATTCCAAAAAAAATTCATTTTTTTATCTTTTTCAAATATTTTTGAACTTCTCACAAATATTTTTCTTTATATTTTATCTCCTCCCACAAATTAAATATGCTGAGTTGCAAACGCAAGGTAGCATCATTGATTAAAATCCATGCTGTTTATTTTACGAAATAAGATCTCCTACATGCTACAACAAATACATTAAATTCTAACACATGGCCATAATGATAAAAAAAAGCTAGAACTAGAAACAAAAACATAAAAAATATATAGAAAGATTTAGTAATAAACAACTAAGAGGTGGGCTAGCTGCGCCGGTTAGGGGGTCGAGCACCCGCCAGCCCCCCTACTGGCTCCGTCACTGCACACGGTGACTACATTTTGAGAAACGCAAAACCGCCAAAAACCATGATACCATATGGCCGATATATTTTTAAGCATTGTTTCAGTAGTGAAAGCCAAAAGTATCTGAGTTGCTACTACGTTTACGTCCTTATGTGTTGATGCACTTCGGACTAGGTTTGCTTTGAACACTTTTAGTTATACATAACAATTTTTAGCTGTGCATTAAAATTTGTAATAATATACATTTTGTGCATAGAAAATTCGTTTTTGCATCCAACTTCTCTTTAAAATATGTATCATTATTTTTTTAATTAAAATATAACAAGTTAAAAATTTTGTGCATCAAAATATATCAAGTATAAATTTTGTGCATAAAAAAATTATAAATATTCAAAGTTAAAAAAGCTTTTTATACATCAACAACCTCTGTCTTGGAGAAATATTCCAAAAAATTCATTTTTTTATCCTTTTCAAATATTTTTGAACTCCTCACAAATATTTTTCTTTATATTTTATCTCCTCCCACAAATTAGATATGCTGAGTTGCAAACGCAAGGTAACATCATTGATTAAAATCCATGCTGTTTATTTTACGAAATAAAATCTCCTACATGCTACAACAAATACATTAAATTCTAACACATGGCCATAATGATAAAAAAAGCTAGAACTAGAAACAAAAACATAAAAAATATATAGAAAGATTTAGCAATATAATCATTAACTCGATGATGGCTGGTTAATACTGGAGAAAAGGTCAGCTAGAGCAGCCATGGCTTTAACTTGCATTTGAAGAGCACCAATATAATCAGTCACTTCGTCTAACACAACATCCAAAGGTTGTTTTTGGCAGCCCGGAACTAAATGTCTGAGATCGCGTGCTTTCCTTGGCAAGGCCAATAAATTCTTAGACTTCAACCTAAAAATACCAATTCTCCACTTACTAAATCGTTTCTTAGCTACCGTTGTGGCAACAACAACTCGTCTTTGCCTCAAGTTATGTTTTATAGCTTTACGTTTCACTTTATTTGTAAGGATTGCTTGGCTCCATCGAGTATGCCCTTTGGCCGTCATTGCAAGGACTTGGTTAGCTGCTTCACGAACAACATGTCCGCTAAGGGGACTAGAGCGTAGCTGGATCTGACGAAGAGCTTGTACGAGCTTCGACCTGTATAGTTCTTGTTGATCTTTTGATTTCCATGATGTGGACTCGTTAGCGATTATGTTTTGCATTGCTTTCTGTCTAACACAACTATATTGCCTTGACATTTTCTTCTTTGTGCTTGACATTCTTTTCTGAAAACACATATTAGATTTATATACGTATTAAGTATCTACAAATTAAATGTACAAAACTACAAATCAAATTGAACGCACATACATGTAAAAACAGTAGATATTTTGTTTAAAATAATACCTTTAAAGAAGAGCGAGACAATGTAGACTATGTTTCAATTCGTGCTTCATTTTCTATGTGTGTATATGTTATTTTGTGAAGTGAGGAGTGGAGTGAGATGGTGATATAAAGGGAAATAGAAATTACAGGCTAGCACCCTTTGGCATGTTCTACTCTGTGTCTTTTATATCTATAGGAGATTTAAGTTTTTGTTTTATATTTTTGTTTTATATATGTATTTACATATAAGTACGTACTTGTTTTGTTTCTTTTACATTATGGTGAGGTGACTTGGACCCCATGTATCGCCCCATTTGGTGGTTAACTTCTTGTCTCCTTTGGTTTGTCTCCATAACTTCTTAACGGTATATGTGAAGCCATCTATTTGGACTCGTTTAGATGGTAGGTTAGTAGTTAGGTCATGATGTCTCGAACTTAAAACACTCATGTTAAACTTAGGGTTTGTATATTTTGGTTCAAATAGATATTTAGTTTTTGGTATGTTTTCTAATTTTTATCAGTTTAAAATTTGATAATTAAAACATTAGTTTCTAATAAATAATGTTCAATAACATTTGTTTCTTATAAAACAGTTGGAGTAGTCATGCCTATATATTATGTTTGTGGCTTATTGTATCTTAGTTTTGCTCGTCCTTATTTATCATATGCGGTTCAACATGTATGCCTTGTAGGTTCCAGCTAGTACACCTCTGATCTCACCATACGACACAACTCTGATGTGGAAAACACTTTATGTGTGGAACAGATGTAAAGGACTTTTACTACTGGAATTGCATAGTATATTCAATAAAAGAGAGGCTATAAATAGCCTTACATAGGTTGCAAAGTAGGAGCAGTTAAACCAACGTGGGAACAAGAAATAAGGAATAAAATACTACCTAAAGAACCTAAAGAACCGGTATACTTTTAACCAACCCAACGTGCTCCATGCACATCCTTGAATCAGTCATAACCTTTTACCAAGTCCATTATTATTCAAATACTAAAATACTTATTCATTCAAGATTAAACCTAACATGCTTATCACATGATTCAAGAAAGCCTTATTTGGTAGCTCGGCGCATTTTATGCTATGTTTGGGGGACGTTGAGTTTTAGGTTACAATTGTATGCTTCTTCTATCACTTCTCTTATATACCATGACTGAATAACCTATGACATAAATATAGATAAGCCATATATTAGAAGCAATATATTATGAAATATGGAGTGGGGGAGTGGGATTGAAGAACATACGGTGCCAATAAGGTCAACATCTGGATCAGAAGGTGGTCCATATAGTTTGAACCATATATTGGAACCAACAGGACTGAAGCTGTGAATCACAACATATATTTGAGTTGTTAAATGAAGACGGAAATATAGGAAATAGAAGAAAGAGAAACGGTAACTCACTCTCGAAAGGTGACCTTAAACGCAACAACAGATGTTTTGGGCTTGTGAAAGTCTCTCCCCTTCTTGCGTATCCTATCTTCAACCTGTAGAATGTTTCAAACAAAACCATTAATGAAAAGTGTAGTCGTCTAAGTATTCAAGAGACAGAAGAAAGTTCATCCTAATGTTTATGGAATACTACACAAGAAACAACCCGCACAGCCGCACAGGGTGGTCATTGCGACTAAAAGTAAGAAACATAAAGCAATTAAGAAGAACAATTGAAGGGAAAAATCCATGTGTAGTGGGACAGTCGGAACTCGGAATTGTCAAGTATTATGGAAACATGAATGGTGTAAAAGTATGATCAAGTGAAACAAGTTACCTTGAGTCTCATCTGGTCGGGGTTGCCAATGGTATCACCCAAAACATTTCTTAGTTCCACATTATTACTGTAGTAAATAATGTTGCAAATAATTATTATTATTTAACAATCAAATTATTACTGTAGTAAATAATAATTAAAATGAAATAAATTGTAATAAGTAAGTAATAGATACTTGGCCCAGGAAGGATAGTTATGAAGGCGGTCGAATTCTCGTTTCCATTTCTCTTCTCCAACTTTTAATAAATTGTAATGGTATCACCCCTGCTAATGTTGACGTCATCACCGCTACTTTTAACTACTACTCTTGTTGCTTTAATAATTGTAGAAATACTAAATGCACTACTACTAAACATTCTCAAATCAAATGAATTGGATAGGGTTCTTCTTCTCTTGGGGTTTATTCTTTTTATCATAAGTGTTTAAAGCCCCCTTTAAATTCAAATCTTTACATAAATACTCTTCCAACTTTTTCACCTTTTACTATCCGCTCCCTGCTTTTTACCTGTATACACTACTACTGTCTATTAAGACGTTGATTGGGTTAAATGTCATGTTACCACTCGGGTCTACCTCTCGTTATTGTATTTTCTTGAGTAATAATTTGTTTGCATGGTCGTCAAAGTGTCAACATTCACTATAGCGATATAGTGTTGAAGCTGAATGTAGGGGTGTAGCTAGTGCGGTTGCTGAAACTGTCTGGTTTCATAACGTTCCTCGGGAACTCTATACCCCTTTATTATGTGATATTGTGATACTCTTGTGTGTTGTGATAATGTAAGTCCTATTTATTCGACCCCCAATCCTATCAGCGGACGAAGCACGTACTTCGAGATCAACATTCACTTAGTTCGTGACATGGTTGTTAAAGAACAAGTTTGGCATCTACATGTGGCATCACGATATTGATATTTTCACTAAGAGGCTGCCATTGGTTTTGTTTGGAAAACATAACAATTTTAGTGCTCGTTTCCTCTCGCAGAATCGGACGGAGTCACGTCCTTTCAACAATTGGTGAGGATCGCCTCCATTTTCGTGGGAGTATTAGTTGATATATGTTAGCCCGTTATTATTG
This sequence comes from Tanacetum coccineum, assembly GCA_026074375.1. Lineage (NCBI taxonomy): Eukaryota > Viridiplantae > Streptophyta > Magnoliopsida > Asterales > Asteraceae > Tanacetum > Tanacetum coccineum. The sequence continues at coordinate 105,063 of BQNB010004294.1, forward strand.
TATATAGATTGGACGGCAAATTACTAAATAATAACAATAACCCTTGATATTTTATTCTATTAAGGATTATTGAAGAATAAAATTTAGATGTTGGATTAGGTGTAGAGGCAAATTGAATGTGGCATTGGAACCTAGGGGTTCAAGCTTTTGTAGTATGTGTTATAAAAAGGTGAATCAGACGAATAGAATCCTATGAACCATATGGTAGCTTTTATTTATAGATACAATAACATGATCAGAAAGTACAAAATTATCATTCTAAAATAGGTATAGTTGTTAAATATTTTTTTATGTTGAAAAATAGAAATACACATGCAAACATTGGATTATGATTATCTGGTTGAAACGCAAATAACGAACTAAAGAAAAAGCTGACAAATGATATGCTAAAACATACAATTATTGATGATTAATGACTGATGATATCATGATACCATATCTGAAAGATTAGGCATAGCTAGTGATATGATGATAACATTACGTAACATAAAATTGATAATGCTATATTATTGGTATTTAGTATATTAAGATGGATGAGGGATAGTAATATGTTTGGTTCTCTGATGATTCGATATGGACACCGTACTCGATAGGATATTCAATCGATTAGCCGGTGTAACGTTCACATTGACTAGGTCTAGGTGCAGGGGCGAAAGCACTTTGTAAGTAGGAAGGGGGGTGCCCTCCATAATACGTCAAAAAACATCGATTTTTAGTGTAAAATTGACATTTTTTTTAAAGTGCACCCCATCACAAAATCAAATTGCCCCCCATGTTAAAGCAAAATAGTGTAAAAACCTTATATCTCCGTCTTCATCTTTGTGTGCAAAACGACTTTTGTCAAGAAATTTTTTTTTGCCCCCCGTCCTCTAACTTCCTGGTTCCGCCACTGTCTAGGTGTGTACAACTTACCGTCTGTGAGAGATGATCCATCCTTACATAGGCCTTGATTATTAGGATTTTGATCGTTTTCGAATGCTGAGATCACGACCATGCTGTGTCGTTAAAGGATGTAGGTAATGTATGCATCACGATAGATCTGTATAATGTGTCATTGTAGAGATAACAGTACGTACATACAAATCGTGCAACGGCTATAAAGAAAGGTTTAACATGCATGTTCTTTGGTCGCACCTCTACTCTAAATATATTGGAGTCTTATCTTTAGACCCTTGGTCCTTGGACAGACCCAAGTCACGTAGAAGACGTGTATTGTCATCTAGAATTTAATGTTTAGTACGGGGCCATGCATCTCCAAGGGACATCTCACGTGTTTAAAATTTATCTACTTTTGATTGTTAATAGTGACTCATAATTCACTAGTGGTGCATGTACATATATATGAGTTTCGAATACATACATGTCCTGTCATATCAGTAGAAATAGGTGGCATATACACTTCCAATTGAAATTTTCACCAACGGATTTTCATTCTTAATTAGCAAGGTATATTTGTAAAAAAAAATGATCGAATTCCATAGTTATAGTTAATTATAAGAATCGATCTGATGTTGACGCTGTTGAGTACTAGTCATGTACACTGCAAGGGAAGCACGTACAGTCTTCAATATATTGTCTTGTTGTATTGATGTAATACGTTATAACTTTGTGATGGTACTCAACCATCAACCATGCCATATACGTCCTGACAAAGTTAAATGCTTAGCTTAAAGGGTTACAACAACTATACGCCTAAGTCTCATTTCTTTTATGGATGTTACCATCATATAATATAATGGCAAATCATTAGAGCACAGGGTTCGACCCGGGGTGCGTTACGTTTCACATGGTCCAAGCTGGTAGCCTCGTGGGGGTGGAGGAGCGTGCCGATCTATTTATTTGATTTTTAAACTCCCCAACATTCAAATTTCTCATGCATAATACATTCTAGTAATTTCAACATCTCGTACATAATACTTTACATTTTTATCGCTTTCAATCACATCTGCAAGTCTTTCTCTTCTTCTATATTCAACTCAACCCCGTATAATTATTCATTAGTCTTATAAGTTTTAAAATTTTATATCTGCATCACAAATGTTAATTCCCTGACACTTACTCGGTGTTGGTAGAAATATTACATTACGATATTTAATCTATACATTCTTTTCATGTTTTGGTGATGATAAACATGTAACTTATAACACATAACGTAAAGTACTTAAGTTACTCGTAATCACAAATCATCAATTCATACGTTAACATCTTTCGACGTCTCATGTTTTCTTCAACAACAAATTTAAGTTCGCACCCGACGTAAATCACTAAAGGTATGAACAAACAAACTTTAATTTGTTGAATGATCAAAAAAAAATTATTTTTTCAAACCTTACATTTTTTTATAAAATGTGACAAACATTTAAAAAAATATATATACAAAACATTTTTGTATTTATAAGAAATGTTTCATTCAAAATAAATATTTTGAATTCAAATTTTATACCCAAAAACGGCTAGAAAGTTCTAGAAAAACATTCCCCACAAAAGGAAAAAAAAAGAGCGTCTGAAAAATGGGCGGCCACCTTAATTAATTAAGAAAACCGGCCATAATTAAGGGGACCGCCCTTGTACAATTAAGGAGACCGCCTAAATAAAAAATTAATATTTTTTCCTATAAATAGTGAACTGTTTCCACAGATTTTCTCACCTCTTTGCACACAGTTTTCTCTGATCAAAAACCTCCTTTCAAACTCTTTTCTTTGATCACTTAACTTATTATAAGTTTGTTTAAAATATGATCCAATCATCCATCCATTCAAGTGCAAGAGAAGAACCTTCGTTATCATTAAGATACGAAGTTATGTAGGTTAGTTAGTGCATTCGTGACATGTCTTATATTCACAATGTATAGATCGAGTTCATGTATTCCAAACTTGTGTAATAGCTTGATCATGGTGATCATGGTGTTTATAGTTGTTAGATTGTGGTGATCATATGAAGTTTAGATAGATCGGTGTGGTCAAAGTAGTGTCTAGTTGAAGTGAAATTGTAAAGTGAGGTATAGAAAAGGTGTGAAGGGTTGAGAAATCGTGAAGTGAAGTAGTGAAGTAGTGTGGTGAAGAATACTAAGGGGTGAAGAAGTTGTGTAGTTGTGAAGTTGTGTTGTGAAGTCGTGAAAGTAGTTAAGAAGTTGTGAAGTCGTGATATATTGGTTCTAGCTAAGATTAGAACTCGACATCTAGCTTAGTTTCAGAAATTGATATAAACGAAAGTTGTGTACGGGTTTCTCCGCCATAAGGGAGCTTGTTAACTAGTGAAATAACTCTCGAGTTAGGTACTCGGGGAGTGGAATAGGGCGAAAAGGTGCTTCGTGACCGAACCACTATAAATCATCGTGTCCGGTTTGCATTTCTTTTCACTTATCTCTTTATATTTATACTCGTATTTATTGCTTTATATTTATACTTGCATTTGTGTGTTGGTTTGTATTGTTGTGATTTGATGTATTACTATGTGAACACTCATCATATTGTGCCACGCTTGATCAGCAATTTAATACGAAACATTTTAAGATTTTAAAAGGAAATGTATTCACCCCCCTTTACGATTTCCACAATTGGTATCAAGAGCCACGTCGCTCTAATTTTCAAAACAAATGGTTTTAAAAATTGAATATGATCCATGTATCAAATTACCTATTAAGGGGGATTAAATATGAAAAGT
>BQNB010004295.1:0-91012 GCA_026074375.1 Tanacetum coccineum
TGCTACTAACTTGGATTTATTCAAGGAGGTAACATCCTTTACAGGTTAAAGGGTTGGTATACTAAGGTAAAACGATCCTACAGTATTGTTATACGAAATCCAAGTAAAGCATGTCATGCTCAAGTTGTCACACTCTGTTTGAGGATTTATGTTTGTCTGCAGAACCTATTTAAGCTTTTGTTTTCCTGCAAATACTCTTGTAAAGGATTTCAATTTATCTATTAATTATTTACTTTAGGTTTGGTTGATGTGTTTGTATATATTGTATCTTGCTTAAGCTGCCAATGCAAGTGTAGTTAATATGACATAAACATTAACTACACTTGCATTAGGTTAGTTCATACTTGTATTTATACATTAGCATTCGCACAATATCTAATATAAAACAAAACTTAGAACTCATAAACAAGGTGACACTGTCATTATTTAACACATTCAAATCACTAATACAAAGGCCTTTACACTATTGTCTTTATAATGTAATAAAAAACATCACTTACTAAAATTTCAGGGGAGCATAAACCAGTATCTTCAATCTACAATAAGCCCCCAACATCGCTTAGCACATGAAGAATAAAATTATGCCGCAAACATCATCATGTAGATCAAAACCTGTAACAAAATGTAAACTAAAACACTGTTGGGATTAAAAGTCTTCTTAATGATGTTAAAGATTAATGTTGTTCAAGTTAGAGTTACTGCTGTTCAAGTAAAGATAGTCCTGCTAATGATCTTCAAGGAAAATATATCAAGTGGTTAGTACTTCTTGTGTAAATATATTACTACTTCTAGTACATAGTTAGTACTGCTAGTGAATATATTACTACTGCTAGTATAAAGTTAGTACTGCTAGTATAACTAGTACTGCTAGTAAAGTTAGTACTGCTGGAGAACTACAATGAAAAATAGTGTTTACTACTGCTGGTAATACAATTAATGCTACCAGTAAGAGTTAATGCTGCCAATGGAAGTTACTACTGCTAGTACAAGTTAATGCTGTTGGTGTAAAAGTTACAACTGCTAGTACAAAGTTACTACTGCTTGAGGAAAAGTTAAAGCTGCTGAGGAGATTACAACTGAAGATATGTATGGAATAGATTGATAAGTATAGAATAGAAAAAGTCTACCACCTGATATACATCCCTCTTGAAGTATCATAATCTTTGATGACAGCAAAAGTCTGCCACCTGATATACATCCCTCTTGAATACATTTCTCCTCTCAATTCATTATCCCAAACACCCCTTAGCTGGAATAATAACTAAGACTTTGGTAATCTAAATGTTAGAATAAATGGTTCATTGAAGAATCATGTAGACACTACTAAATGTGATTCTAGATTATACACAACTATAGGTATTGCAGGCGCCAATTTCCAGCTGACCCAAACAGCTTGATTCTAGTGTGCAAAACATATGGTTAATAACTAATTAATCATCCCCCAATCTAAACAGTTACTACTATTGAAATATAAGCTTATCCAATCAACTAAAATGATTTCTTAATAGATAAAGTAAGCATTTTTTACAGAGTCTTGGTGCTTAGCTAAGCTTATTGACTGAGAATGCAGTTAACAGCTTCTTTATTGAATGCTAAAGTCATGACCATTTGAAAAAGCTTATGCATAATAACGCCTTATACCCACTTTATAGTTTGTTTAACTTTTCAAGGTGAGCCGTACCTCGTAAGTGACACAAATGGTAAGTTTTTTGATCTTTGGTTCGAGAACTTATTTATGATAATACTTTTAGTGAAAGTATTATATAATTGATGAATTTTATTTCTTGATTAAGAAAATGTTTTTATATTTTTGGTTTTTCTTATTTTATAAATATATACTAAAAAGAAATGAAAAATATTTTTGTATTTTTTATATTTTTATAAAAATAGAAGAAATATTCATAAATTCAGACACAGATTATCAAACGTTACGATAATCGTTTCACAGCCTCCCCGGCAGCGGCGCCAAAAATTGATTTGTATTAGAGTATATATATATATATAATAATAACACAAGGCAAATCCTAACCAATTTCCCTTGACCAGGGCAAAGAGTCAAAATTCACAAAGAAAATCAATATATATCCGGAAGTTTGATTTCCCGGGTCGTTAAGTCCCAACGAGGTGTACAATTGAAAGTCGAATGACGAATTGATAATCGATGTTTGAATGGAATGAGGTTATGATTGGTTTTTCTATCACTACAATTAAAAATGCAAAAACGATCAAGGTAAACCTAAAAACGATAACAGAAAAGTTATTTAAACCTAAAAACAAGAACGAACCTTAAAAACGCGAGCTAAAAACCTAAATTTTTAAATTTTAATCCTAAAATTTATTTTTTACTTTTAATATGCTCTAAATGACTAAAAAGTAAGATTAAAAAAAAACTAGATTAAAAACGAAGGTGATTTGAACTAAAAACGCGAAGAAACGAAAACGGGAACGAATCCCGTTCATTAAAAAACAAACTTTTCCAAAAATGACCCTACGAAAACATTTATATTTTTCCTAGATACTATATGAAAAACTAAAATTTAAAAAAAAGATTTATATTTTTCTAATTATTATTTTATTTTTTATGAATTATTTTAGTTTTTAATCTAAATAAATTATCTAAACATTTATAAAAAAATCTGAAATATTCATAGAAATTACATTACACTACAAGGAATCTTGGTGCCAAACAAGAACATGAAAGTAATCATTTTTCTCAACTACAACTATTTATGAATCCTTCAAAATAAGCTGGAAAAGCTTAATGAAAAACGGACAGAAAGCTTAAAATGACTAAGGGCACAAATGGCTTATTCTTTTTGGCTTTTTAAGCACAATTAAGCAAAGGAAAAAGGGAAATAAGCATGCACAAATACTGACTACATCTAATTAACAATGATGAACAAGAAAAAGCTAGGAAGGGCAACAAAATAAGCCAGATAAAGGCTTAAAACTCTTGGCAGTACTAACTTTTTGGTTAGTACTGCTATAATCACTCTTAAGCTATAATGCTTATAAAAAGCTAAAAAAAACATAATGTACTAACAAATAAGCAAAATGACTTAACTATACCTAAAAAGCATTTAAAAGCAAAATGAGATAAGAAACTTAAGCAAAATAAGTACAAAAAGCAATCTCATACATAAGCCAAACAGCCCCAAAAGGGCGCTTTTGGGCTTATTTCTAAGCCTAAAATGGAATATTGAGGATAAAGGGCTTATATATCTGAAAAGCTTAGCTAATAAGCTACAAGGATCACTAATACAAAAAGATTTTGAAACAAAATTAAGCTCTCAAAAGGGCTTATGAAAAAGGCTTATGACACTCAATAGCATGCTGAGTGTTTGGTTAGTGAAAAGACAAAAGCCATATGCAGGCTTAATTTTAAGCTATATTAAAGACTTTTAAGGACAAATTAAGCTTATACAGTTTGAGCTCTATACCTAATGGACTTATGCTACAATTTTCAGAGTCTAAAATCTATTTAAGCTTATCAAATTTTGAGCCTAAAAATAGGACTTTTTAAATCTTAAACTGGTTTTGACAGTTTTGACTCAAACCATAAATGGCAAAAGCACTCCTAGAAATGCTTCTTTCTACTGCATTTTGGACTCAAACAAACATGAAATGCACAACTAATTCTACTTAATCAATTTAAAACTAAATAAGCTATCTTAGAGGATAAAATTATGACAGATTATAACCATAATTACTTATTACCTAAAAAGTTAATTTAAGACTTTAAAAACCTATTACAACAGATTATAAATACTTATTTTAGCTAATTAAACTAGGCCTAATTACCCAACCTACAACATTAACCAAATTTACCCACTTTAGGTTTAGTGCCAAACACCCCTTAATATACTGGATTTTATTTTTTTACACTAGATTAGACCAATAGAAGTTAAGAAAACTAAAAACAGATTGTGCAATATGATAGTGAAAGGCAAATAAGCAAAAAGCAAAGGTAAATAAACACTTATTTATAGATTAAGCTAATTGGCAGTTTAAACTAATATAGGTAGAATTATCTTAAAACATGAATTTAACTAATCTTAATGATCTAGAATGCAATTTTAGGACATATTAAACTGATATTAGGCACAATAAGCAGATATTAACACTCTACATGCAATTAATAAGCTATTTCAGCTCGTCACTACTTATGAGAATTAATAAGTTAGGGTCACTAATAAGACAACCTTGTACCTATGCGCTTTAATATGGTAAGCGTATCAAAAAGCTCAAAAGAAGCCACTATTCGCCAGTCCCCGTGAACCCTAATACTCAAGCCCATCCAATAATTGGCCCTTTTTACCCAAGAGTCCAAAACAGCTTAAATTAAGATGGTCATACAGTACTTTATATATTTATCTAACAAAGAGGACTAATCACTCCACAAGAAAACTCTTTGAATTTGATACATTACATACCTTTGAGGGAAAGGCGAGAGAACCGCCTGAGAGCTACATGATTACAACATTACAAAGATAATTAATATGAAAATTTCATAAGCTTAAAAACATAATTTAAAACTTAAAAATAAAAAACAACTGAACTCCTTGTTAACTATGTCTTCTGTCTTTTTATAAGCTGCTAGGTCTTCAAGGCTTTGTGCTAGTTGTGTTTTTCTTGTGAGAGGCATCAAAGTCTTCATCTCAACCATTGATAATACATTGTGCTTCTTTGATTTCATAGCCATCGTTGGATTAACTTTGAAAGGAGTGGGATTGCCAACATGGCAAGGTAGCATGTGACTAGGGTTTCATTGGAGGTTTTAGGGGTTGCAGGGTAAAGGGGATGAAGAAGAACCCGTGACATAGTGTTGGGTTTAGTTTTGGGCGGGGAAAATGGTTTTAGGGTATCAGGGTAAAAGTTTGGTGAGTTGGCAACTTTAGTCCCTCAGAGATAAAAGTCATATTGCAAATTAAGTCCTTGTGGTGATATGTGTTTGGGGAGATGGCAGAAATGCCCCCTCAACTCATCTATGCTAATTACATGCATGGTCCTTGTGTGATATAACTTTAGGGGTTTGGCAGGAAAGGCCCCTAAAGTTATATTTTAGGTGAATTGCAATTTCAGCCCTTGACCCTTTTATCCTTGTTTTACAACTTTGGGATTTGGCAATTTTGGTCCCTCAAGTTGTATTTTTCTGATTCAGCTTCTCGGGGTTGACTTTGACTTTGACTTTTTGACTTTGACTGACTTTGGCTTCAATTTGACTTTGGATTTGACTTTTACTCACGCTCTTTTCATTCCCGTGCTCGGTTTTGTCCTTTTTAGCTTTGTTTTTGTCCTTTTCTTGAATATCCGTTTCCTGCACAATACAAATGCAAAACATACAAATACAATGTATTTTTGGTACGTTTTTAGCCATTTAAGTCCGTTTTTAATGGAAAATGGTATGTGTAATTAAGCACATACCAACACGCCAATATTAGACTAATCGACCCAGACAGAGAGGAGTTTACCAAAACCCTATAGTCAATCCCCACGAAACTCTCCAAAAGAGAAAGACCAAGGGAAATCATCGACTTGGACCACTTCTATGATACGTAAAAACGTGTAACTTCGAGTCTAACTACAAGACTCATAAATAAAGAAAAACGCTTCTTGGGAGTCAACCCAATATTTACTTTTCCCGCAATTAGGAGTGTCATGTGTTTTATTCTTTTCATTTTATTCTATCATGTTCAAACTCTATCTTGTAATCATGCTTTGTATTGTTTTTAACCTCGTCTTAATTTCAATCAAAGGTATTTTGCAAATAATAAGTGTAGGGGAATCTATCCGGTTTTTGAACCAAGTTCAAGCATGTTAAATAATTTGTTTAGATTAATTCGCGTCAGTTTCGAGTCATATGATTGAATTGTCAAATCTCAGGTTTTATGCAGCTATTTGTACAGGAATTAACTTATGGAATCAAGTGCAGGAAATTTTTCATCAAAAACAAAAATTTTGTTTTCACAGAACGTGGAGACGGCGTCACAATTTACACGTGATGCCATCACCACGACACCTGTAACGAGGTCAGGATTTTCCTGACGGCGTCAAACGCCCAGGTCCAGAAAACTTAAAGTTTTTAATTATTTTTGAAAATAAAACTTGCATAACATTTAAAATATGTAATCTTCTGTTATAAACCTGCAAAACCAATAAGTTTGACAATTCTCTCATCCTATCTTTACTGCTTTATCGAGTCAAACCCTAAATTCATATTGTATATTTGTATATCGCACATTTTATGCTTGGTATAGTTGTCTTTGTCTTTGATTACAAGTTATATTTGATGAGAAGAAGCTTGGAAATTCTTAGGAAGTTTCATTGGATGATTCTTGGATGACGATTTAACCAGTTATCGCATGTTTCTTCTCCATTATTGAGCAAACCAGGGGAGTACTAGTTTCTTTTCCTTGTTTTCTTTTCCCTTTATTTGTTTTTACGGGTACTTCTATAGAACATTGGGGACAATGTTCAACTTAAGTGTAGGGGGAAAATAAGCCTTAGAAACTATTCTTTCATTTGCCATTTGCTTTGTCCTTAAAATAATGGGTAATATATCAAAACATAGCATAAGAGGTGATTTTGACCTAAATTTAAATTTTTTTATGACACATACCGACGAAAACCAAGTATTAAGAGCGTCTCATGGATAGGAATTTATATTACTAGCACAAAAACCCTCAAATTCCACCCCCAAAATGTGAGGTTCGCCCTTAGATGTTATACCTTTAGCTTGTTCGAGTTAAGGAGTGAGCAATCATGTGTGTCTATTCCGTCGTTACGGATGTGTATGCGTGGTTTTGTCGCCTTTTCTGGAACATTGGTATTGGTTACTTTAGGATTATGAGAGTGTACCGGTAGTATATTAAATTCTAGAACTTGTTTTTGTGATGCATCCCGAGACCGCATAGTAAGTGTTAGGATTTGCTTGATAAGAGGCATTAGGATTAACCCATGTTTTAAACCTGTAATTGTTATGATGGTCACATCGATCATATAACTATCCCACACCCTTGCCATGCACTCACCTTTAGTGCAGGATACCCCTAGTACAACCCTCCGAGCCTATCCTTTTTCACGGTTCTTGTAATTTTCTGGTTAAGCCGGACTATTAATGAAGAGCATTGTCACCCTTAAACCAATCGTTACACCCAAATAGCCTTAGCCCACCTTGTATGTACTCATTTTTAGTACATTATTGTTTTAACCCAAGTTAATTATTGAGTACACGGTTGCTAAGTCCTTATCCTTGTAAATACTGTTTTGGGACGATTGGGATTCATGGTAGTATTTATTTCGCAGAAGAATAGGGAAGAAAAGTTAAGTCAATACCCCCATATATTTGTTAGATGATCTCCATGTTATTTTGATCCACCTCAAATCGGGTCATTAGTTAGATTGTAAATATCGAGCATGTAAAAGCTCAAGTGTAGGGGTACATGTTATAAACCCTAAGTTATGATGTATTATGTTATTCAAAAAAAAGTAGAAAAGAAAAAGAAAGATATTGATGTAGAGTTGTGTAGAGTTTGTATATCTTCGTCCGAGTCTTGGCTTAGCAACCAAACCAGCGTGTATTCATGTAAATAATTAGCTAACCCTTCCACTCCAAATTCACCCAAAGCCACCCAAATGTATCCCATCCGTTTCTGTTTCCATTATATGTTATCTTACACCTACACCTCACAACCCTTTAAAAAGACCTCTTAGATAGTAATGAATAATGCTTGCGCCTAGCGGTGGAGGTTTGATCCTTTACCAAGCCTATGGTAATTTATATGCTATGACAGGTAATGAGTGTTGATTTTCCTTTTCCCCTTGTATGCGTAGTTTTTGTCTCCTATCTAGAACATGGAAATGTACTTTAGGCATTACTTAAGAGAGTGCAGCCGATAGTATATTAAATTCTAGAACTTGTTTTTGTGATGCATCTCGAGACTACATAGTAAGTATTAGGATTTGCTTGATAAGAGGCATTAGGATTTACCCATGTTTCAAACCTGTAATTGTTATGATGGTCACACCGATCATATAACTATCTTACACCCTTACCATGCACTCACCTTTAGTACAGGATACCCCTAGTACAACCTTTCAAGCCTATCATTTTTCACGATTCTCGTAATTTTTTGGTTAAGCCGGACTATTAATGAAGAACATTGTTCACCCTTGCACTAATCGTTACACCTAAATCGTCTTAGCCTACCTTGTATGTACTTATTTTTAGTACATTATTGTTTTAACCCAAGTTAATTATTTGAGTACACGGTCGCTAAGTCTTTATCCTTGTAAGAACTATTTAAGACGATAGAAGAATCACCGTAGTATTTATATTCACGAAAGAATGGGGATAAAAAGTTAAGTCAATACCCCCAATATGTTTTGTTAATGATCTCCATGTAATTTTGATCTCACCACAAATCGAGTCATTAGTTAGATTGTAAATATCGAAGCATGTAAAACTCAAGTGTAGGGTACGTGTTATAAACCCCAAATGTAATGATGTATTAGTATAAAAAAAAAGAAAACAAAAAGAGAGAAAGATAGAAAGAAAAAGAAAGAGATGAGGTACGAGTTGTGTAAAGGATTTGTAATCTTGTTTCGAGTCTTGGCCTTATCCCCCGCATACCAAAACCAGTGTGTAATTCGTGTAAATAATTAGCTAACCCTTCCACTCCAAATTCACCCAAAGCCACCCAAATGTATCACATCCGTTTTTATTTCCATTATATGTTATCTTACACCTACACCCCCATAACCCTTTAAAAAGACCTCTTAGATAGTAATGAATAATGCTTGCGCCTAGCGGTAGAGGTTTGATTCTTTACCAAGCCTATGGTAATTTATATGCTATGACAGGTAATGAGTGTTGATTTTCTGTTTCCCCATTATGTTATAATTTATTATACACCCAAGTGAAAGAGAGAATCCCAAACACTTATGTGATATGCTAGTATGTACTTTCCGTGCTTTTAATTACGAGGTCTAGAAGGTTAAAGAGTAGGTAAAATGACCCTCATATTGCTATTGTCTAAGTAGAAATGCCCATTTGCTTGAGGACAAGCAAATCCCAAGTGTAGGGATATTTGATGAGGTGTCATTTTATACACGTTTTCGGGGTCGTTTAACCCCCTAAATCGTGCATTTATGCCCAAAATAGGTACTTAATCGTTCCTTTTTAGGTATTTACCATTTGGAAGGCATTTGAAGGAAATACACGTAACTTGGGCTCATTTGGAGAAGAAACGGACAAGACTACGAACCTACACCAACATCTCTCAAGAATTTCTACTCAGAAGCTGGAGACAGCGTCACAAATTACACGTGACAGCGTCACAACCCATCTCAAGACGGCGTCACAAGATCTCCAGATGACGTCATATTGTATGACCCAGCCCATTATCTAGAATATTCTATTCATGATGGCGTCACGATTAACACGCCATCACAGCGATTTTCCTATATATACAAATCCGTTTTTAGGGTTTTAAGTGTGTAACTTTAGAGTAAAAGAAAGAGACGAACCCTAGTTTGTTTAGCAGCTGTTAGGGATGATTTTAGGGCCTTAAAACCCTATTGTACTTCCTTTAATTCATGTTTTAATCAAGATTATCTTAATCATTCAATATGTCTATGTGTTGTTTGATTCATTATTATTCTTGCTCTACCTTTTACATGCTTGGCTAAACCTTCTATTGTGTTTATTTATGATTGTATGAAACTTAGGATGTAGATCTTAGTGGTGTTTCTTCTTGTGATAGATATGCATGTTATGTCTTAGAAAATCAGCTTTTGTCTGTATCGTTGTTGATTTGTCTAGGAAAACATGATTGTGTAGAAAGGATACCATCGGGTAACAGTCTTCATACTACATTGCCTCTTATATGGTTGATCCACTCTTAATATATTTCAAATTCATTTAATATACTCTTAGGGGCCTTGTAATAGTCTTCATACTACCTTACTTGTGCGTTGCCTTAACGAAATATTAAATAGACGGCGAGTTCGTGTAATTCGTTCATGACTTAGGAAATAATTACATAGATCATCACAAGTGTGACAAAGCAACAACACTAGGAGAAGCAATCTAGGGAGTAATACATGATTAAATAAACACAATCTTTTATTAAATTGTTATCACCAGTAGCTTAGTTTATTATTTAGTTTAATAGCTAAAACCAACCAATCTCTCAAACATATGATTTACTGCTTTCATAAAACATAAAAACACAAAAAGAATCTTCTCTCAACCCTTAGAATTCTATTAGACCGTAATCAAGCCTTGCCAACCTATTCTCCTAGAGAACAATAACAATCCCCGAGTCTTTCCTATACTACACTACAACGGTTAGGTACACTACCTAGGGAGTTGTAAAACTTCTTGTAGAAGTCCTTTACGAAAACCACAACAAGTTTGTATATCTTTGTCCGAGTCTTGGCTTAGCAACCAAACCAACGTATATTGTTATACATAATTAGCTAACCCTTCCACTCTAAATTCACCCAAAAGTCACCACCCAAATGTATCCTATCCGTTTCCGTTTCCGTTAATGTTATCTTACACCTACACCCCATAACCCTTTGAAAAGACCTCTTTGACAGTAATGAATAATACTTGCGCATATCGGTGAAGGTTTGATCCTTTACCAAGCCTATGGTAATTTATATGCTATGACAGGTAATGAGTGTTGATTTTTCGTTTCCCATAGTTGTTATAATTTATTATACACCCGAGTGAAAGAGAGAATCTCAAACACTTATGTGAGGTGCTAGTATATACTTTTCGTGCTTTTAATTATGAGGTTTAAAAGGTTGTGTTGTAAAATGCTTTTAAATAGTAGGTTAAATGCCCCTAATATTGCTATTGTCTAGGTAGAAAAGCATATTTGCTTGAGGACAAGCAAATCCCAAGTGTAGGGATATTTGATGAGGTGTCATTTTATACATTATTTCGGGGTCATTTAACCCCCTAAATCATGCAAAAATGCCCAGATTACATGCTTAATCATTTGTCTTCGGGTTTTTAGCACTTGGATGGCCTTTGGAGGAAATACACGTGACTTGGGCTCATTTGGAGAAGAAACGGACAAGATTACGGACCTACACCAAATCTCTTGAAGATTTATGCATATAGTGCATGGAGACGGCGTCGCGGGCATAAAGCGACGCCGTCGTGATCTATATGGTGACGGCGTCAGGAATCTCGCGACGGCGTCAAGACGTGGCCGAATTAAAGAGGATCTAGAATCATCTACGTGGCGATCGCGTCAGGAATTCAAAGCGATGCCGTCGCAATGATTTTCCTATATATATTAAGCCGAAATTAGGGTTTTAGGTGTGTAACTTTGTATAATTTTAGGGAGACGAACCCTAGTTGTTCAACAGCTTTTAAGGTCATTTTTAGGGCCTCAAAACCCTATTGTAACTACTTTTAATCCATGTTTTAATCAAGTAAGATTATCTATCATTATTCATTTAATATGTCTATGTGTTGTGTGATTCATTTATATTCTTGCTTTATCTTTAACATGCTAGGCTAAACCCTCTTTTGTATTTACTTATGATTGCATGAAACTTAGGTTTTAGATCCTTTTGATGTTGTTTCTTGTTGATAAATGTGCGTGTTAGGCTCTAGAAAACTTGCCATGAGATATTAAATTGGCATAGACGTCTAGGGAAACGTGGGTAGTGTAGAAAGGATACCATCGGTAATAGTCTTCATACTACCTTATCCCTAATATGGTTGATCCCTCATAAGTTATTTCACATGCGTTTAATATACTCTTAGGGGCCTTGTAATAGTCTTCATACTACCTTACTTGTGTGTTGCCCTAACGGAATATTAAATAGACGACGGGTTCGTGTAATCCATTCATGACCTAGGAAATACTTACACAGATCATCACAAGTGTGACAAGGCAACAGATCTAGGAGAAGCAATCTGAGGAGTAGTGCATGATTAGGTAAATACATCTTTTTATCATAAAGTTATCACCAATAGTATAGATTATAATTAGTTTAATTATTAGTTAATTAAACCAACCTTTCAAATCATGATATTTACTTGCTTTCTTATAAATATAAAAATACAAAAAGAATCTTTTCTCAACCCCGTAGAACTCTGCTAGACCGTGTTTGAGCCTTCCCAACCTATTCCCCTAGAGAACAATAACAACAACCGAGTCTTGCCTATACTACACTGCAACGATTAGGTACATTGCCTAGGGGATTGTAAAACTTCTTGTGAAGTCTTCACAACCCTCGCATCAGTTATTAGTCAAGGGTCTTCTTTCTCATACCCTTTCTTTTAGAATCAAGTCTCTAGGTTAGGTTAGGACTTGATTTAAACAATCAACTCTCATTCAATTTGGTGGTAAGGGAAGTCTTGTATCTTTGTGATCAAGCCTAGATCAGTAGGGATCTAGTTGGAGTTTGGTAAGCTTCCAAGGGGAAGTTCTTAGTGGTCCTAGTTGATCTTAGTGATCCTAGAGGAAAAGTTAAATCACAAGTTCTTAGGGGTGGATTTCAAGGGCAGAATACGGTATGGAGTAGCTCTTCTTAGCCAAGGCTTAATTGTAGGAAGGGGTTGATTGAAGGTTCTTTATTCCACAATAATATGGGTAGAAGGATGATGACTTCTGAGCAAGAAGAACTAATTAATTTGGATGATTTTAATGGAGGTGATATAGATATTTGCAAAGCATTCCTTAGGTTAAGCTTGGTTGAGGACCCAATATGGGAAAAGATAAGTTGCAAGCTTGTGAATCCTTCTCGCGACGTTCATGTTGATGAATGCATATGTTGCCAAGTGCAACACATGATCGAAGAGAACGTGCATGCGCTTCACAAATAATTGCGAGAAATACATACAACCAATAAAATGATCTAAAGGTTTTAACCATGGTCGTTAAGGATATTGCTAGAGTCTTTCTTTAAGACAATAATGAAGAATGAACTGAAAAAGACTAATAATCTAGAAATAACCCTTTGGAAGAACACAAGCTAGGTAAGAATAAAATAGTGTTGGACTTTAAAATGCCTAGGATAGCTTGTTGTTAGGATGTGTAAAATCTATGTTGTTTGTTGCATGTCTTATGTGAAATGAAATTCTTGAATGCTTTCTTAATTACTTAGTAATGCTTAATGGTAACATATCTTGATCAACATAATGGGATGAAATCATGTCGTAATTATCAAAGCATGCTTAACAAAAGTAATTAGAGTCATGATAACTATACATATAAAATGACAAAATGTGTATATGAATATATGAAACAATGTACAAAGTCATAATAAATTGTACCTGCACTAATCCATGTCTCCAAGCATACAAATGGTAAACTAATCTGTGTTGGACTTGAACATGCGTATATGTTTGTTGTTTGTGTTGCTTTGTGTTTGCTTGTTGCTAGTTGTAGCCAAAACACCTTGAAGGCGTTGCTCTTGACCCATGGATCCTCGCCTTGGAACAATGGGAAGCAATGATCTAGGGGGAGCACGTGTAAAAAAAATATCTACTCTCTACCTCTATAATGATATCAACCTTCAAGTGAAAGACCAAGATCCCGCCTTTTTGATTTGACAAAAGGGGGAGAAAGAAAGTAAAGAGCTAGAGCTAACGGGGGAGAAGATAAGATACTAAAAGCTCGGGGAAGACCAAGTTTAAGCTTCACCAAATTACAAGGCCAAGATCAAGACATAAGATACATCAACACACACACACACACACACACACACTCAAAGCTTCCTTCCTACTCTTCTTCTCACACGCTTCTACATTTAAATTCAGATTCACACTCACACACATCACCAAACTTCCCTCACACACTTTGCTAACTCATCATTCTCAACATTCAAATTTGAATTTGATCTTAGGCTCCAAACCATCACATCACATCCAACCTATTCCAACTCATATCCTACTCACCTTATCCTTATCCTAACATTCAAATTTAAATTTTGAATTTAAACTTTAGGCTCCAAACCATCACATCATGCCAACTTATTTTATCCCCTTCTTTATCCCACATGCTTAACTACATTTGAATTTCAAATTCAAATTATCTCTTCAACATCCACAATTCCTCTCCAAGCCAAGGAATATTCCTTTGGCATATTCTTTATTCCTTTGGCATATTTTTTTCTATCCTAACTTTGCCAACTCATACACTTAACCATGGTTAGTTTCTAACTAATCTATTTACATGTGAAGAATACCTAAACATACCCTTTGACCAATAGTTCTTCTCTATCTCTTTGATATTGGACAAACATCCTCGAATCTTCTTCTAAACAACTTCACAAATGTTTTTATCAAATGAATATTTGAGTTGGTTGACCTTGAGTGTAAGAATGATGGAAAGGTCAAAGCGTAAAGTACAATTTGAGGTTTAGCAAGAACGGGTATTTAAGAATCCAAAATCTTAAAAAACCATGTTGGGATTCTAGCGCGTTGGCCATGCGCTGACACATGGCCAGCGCGCCACTCTCGAAACGATTTTTACAATTTTCTGATTTTTGCATATAAATACCCCTTTTTGGCTCTTATATTCCTCACCTCTTACAAAATATTCTTTCTCTCTTTCTCTCTTCTCATATCCACCTAATCCACACTTGTGTATTATTGTTGTGGGAATGTAGTGTATGGTACATACCAAAGTTTTTGGCGCGTAAGTCAGCGATAACACATCTATAGGTTTTATTCTTAACGGTAATACTTTACATTATCAGCCATTAGTCTATGTTGTTGCGGTTTTTTAAATACTTGATACGATGTTTTTGTTAATCTAGTTTATATAATAGTTGTCTTGCCTTTGACAATATGCATTAGTACTCTAGGTCTTATTTTTAAATATACTGTTGTCTTCCATATTTAGGCTATCGAGTAAACGTCAGCATGACGTGCTAATGTTGAAATGAGGAAGGTGTAAGAAATCGATGTGATGGTTCTGAATGGTGCTTGAAGGATGATTTAAGTTACAAAGTATGTCCAAATTAATAAGAAACCTTCGGCAGGCTTTCACACATCGTTGCAGGTTGTGTAACGCTAGACGGGTGGAGGACAAGACTTTGGACTTAGACAAGTAAACTACCAAGGACCTGGAGGGAAAATATGGGGTGTAGATGTGTGATTGTTTTCAAATCTGAATTTGCTGCTCTCGTCATGTCATAGAGCTTGCTAAGGTGTGCACTTTACATGGAAACACTACTGCGTAGTTGGTTTAGGTCGTGCAAAAGAGATCACATTTTTGAAGTGTAGAAATCTACGGAACACTAAAAAATATATTAATCAGATTCAAATGAACCATTTACAATACAGAGACAATATATAAAAAACAAATAAACATAACCCTAAAACTAACCCTAAAGCTAAACGGGCCTAAACAAGTGGGTCGGGCCAATCGGCCTTTATTAACTAACATCCCCTCTCAAACTCACAATGCTACATTGAGAGTTTGACAAGAAAACTCCAAAATCAAATGGACAAATTCAGACAGATAACAGCAGAGAGATCCGAACAAAGGTAGACGAAGAGCAGCAGATAGATTCAGATTCAGCAGAGAGTTCCAAACAGAGGTAGACGAAGAGCAGATCATGCAGGTGCATAGCACAGAATCACATAAATACGAATAGCAGATAAGGCAGGTACATAGCACAGAAGCACATAAATATGAAGATGAACGAGAGCAGATAACGCAGACAGCAAACAACAGCAGATTCAGACAGATAACAGCACGTAGATAAAATATTCAAACAATAGATTCAGACAGACCAGCAGATCAGACAGCAGATTCCCAAGCAGATGCATACAAACCAGAGCAGAACCAAAACCTGACAAATCCAGGTAAAATCATATTCAGAACCATGACGTAACCATATGTAAAATCGGTAGAAACCGAACGAAACCAAAACATGTTGTTGATATCGAGATGCAACACATAACTACTCAAGACATAGTCAAATTAGTTAAGATTGTCGCATCACCATCACAAACACCAAACTAGCTAACAATATTTATTACTAACCGATGCAAATACCTGATACCGATACCGATACCGATCCCAATACTAATACTAATACCAACATCGATACCGATTTCGTTATCGATTCCGTTACCAATACCAATTCCAACAAACAAATAAACTATAATCAAACCCCACTAAACCAAATATTAAACTTAATTTATGAAACCCTAATATGCTAAACAAAATCAGTTGTAGCCATTATATCATTCATATCAAGCAGTCGTGATCAACTAATTGAACAATCAAAGTCACCAATTAAAAAATAAATACGAGTAAAACTTGAATCAATGAGCCGACCTATTAAATTTCATAAACTAATCAAAGCTTACCAATTACTTGAATCAATGAAGGGTCGCGTGATATATTTTTATTCTTTTACTTGTATCATCTTTTTTTAAACAACAGACGTCACATCGATGATCGGTTGCCTTCATTGTTAACTGCATACTTTTATGCAAACAGAAACGGCACACAGTCGGCAACAATGATCCAGCAAACAATCGGGTTCTTTTTTTTCTTCTTTTTCTTTTTCATCCTGGCTCTGATACCATGTAAAAGGAATACTGAAAAATATATTAATCAGATTCAAATGAACCATTTACAATACAGAGACAATATATAGAAAATAAATAAACATAACCCTAAAACAAATCCTAAAGCTAAACGGGCCTAAACAAGTAGGCCGGACCAATAGGCCTTTATTAACTAACATGAAGGTTATATAGTAGATATATGGGGCAAGATACGTTGTATTCATTGTAATGGTATTTAGAAATATGCTAAAAATGATTTCATGCTATAATTGTTTATACACGATTAATGAAACTATAATTGTTGTGTCGTTATGCTTTTTTAGAACAGTATGTTAAATTTAAACGTATTGTTTCTTTTCTAGATGGTATACGTTTTTTTTCTGGACGGTTCATGTTTCTTTTGTTTTCTTTTTGGTTATTAATTTAGGAATTCTTTCTGTGTTTTTTAGTTTTGTCTTCATCTTATATTTTTTAAGCTCAATATACAAAAGTTTTCACAGCAATGCGCGATCGTCTAATCCGTTAAACATAGTGTCTTGAACCAAAACTTGAGAAAAAAGAAAATACTCCCCCCGTTCTATTTTTATTGTCCACGTTTCCTTTTTGGGATGTCCCAATTTAATTGTCCACTACTAAAAATAGATAGGGAAGTTTGATCAAGCTTACTATATTACCCTTGTTTGAAATTATTATTACAAACTTTAAAGAATACTTTAATTAAATAGCTAAAGGTAAAACTGTCTTTCTGTCAAAAAGTAAGAAAGAGAAAGCAGTAATAAATGCACTTTTCTTAAATTATGTGTTTTTTGTCGGTGGACAATAATTTTGGGACGGAGTGAGTAATAAACAGCATATTACAAGATTAAAAGTCTTTCATTGTGGGCCCGCCTTTTGACCCAACCAAGAAACCCTATGTCTTGACTCTTGGCTTAAGACATTCCACTCAAAGTAAAAGAAGAACACAGACACAAAAGCAAACCAAGAAAAAACATGGGAATATATGACGTCATATACTCGGTCAGTGACGGGATCAAATCACTGCTAACACCGGATCTAGCGAGTGTGAAACGTGCAAGCGATGAAGCATGCAGTTACACGTCAGCAGTAGTTGCAAATATTGATAAGGTGGTGAGAGTTGATGGGATTCAAAAGCTGCCTGAATATTGGCCCGATGGTGAGACAAGAAATCAGATTGGTCTTTTTACGACTACACTTGCTAAGAATGCTGGAAAGTATGCTGTCTATGAAGGGTTTAAACATATTCCTGGTATGATCATATCATCCTTGTAAAGTTGTAAATACTCATGTTGACTTTATGTTCAAGAATCATTGAGGTATTTTTTGGTATTTTGTGGTTGTTGGAGTTTGTGTGTAGGTTTTAGTAAATTGTTGTAGTGGGTGGTTTTTTTAGTGTGTTTGTTTGTGTTGTTGTGTGTGGAAGAACATGTGTGGTTGTGTTGTTGTGTGTTAATGGTTTTTGTTGTGTTTTTTAGTGAGTGTTTTAAGTTGGTTTTGTTTTGGTGGGGGTTGGGGTTTTGTTGTTTTGTTTGGGTGATATGTGGGGTGTTGGGGGTGTGTTTTGGTCTGTTTTATTTTTGTAATGTTTGTTGTTTTGGGGTTTGGTGGCTGTGGGTGTTGGTTTGCACTTTTGTTGGCGTGTGTCTTGTTGTTTGTTGTTTGTAGGGTGTGTGTGTGTTTAGGTTTTGTTGGTATTGGTTTTGGTGTTGTGTGTGGTTTTGGCGTTGGGTTGTTGTTGGGGGGGTGTGATTTTTGTGTTTGTGTGTGGTTTGGGTTTGTTGTTTTGGGGTTGTGTGGTTATTTGTTGGGTGTTGTTGGTTTGTGTGTTGTTGTGTGGGGTTTTGTGGGTGGTGGTTTGTTGGTGGGTGTTTTGTTGTTCGTGTTGGTTGTTTAAGTTTGTTGTCTGTAGTGTTTGTGTGGTTGGTTGTTGGTGTGGTTTGTGTTTTGTGGTGTCTGTGTGTGTTTGTTTCTATGGAGGTTTTGTTGTTTTTGTGTTTGGTGTTTGGTAAGGGTTGTTGTTGTGTGTCATGGGGTTGTGTTGGTTGGTTGTGTGTGTGGGTGGCTTTTTTTATTGTTGGGTGGTTGTTTGTTTTGTGTTTGTGTGGTTGTTTTTGGGGTGTTTTTGGTTCGTAATGTTGGTTGGTGTTTTTTATTATGTTTTGGTGTTGGTTTTGTTTGTTTTGTTTTGTGGTGGGTGGTTGGTTGGGTTGTGTTTATGTTTTGGTGGGTGTGGAGGTTAGGGGGTTTTGGTGTGTGTGTTTGTTTGGGTTTGGTTGTTATGGGTTTGCTGATTGTAGTTGTGGTGTGTTGGGTGTTGTGTGTTTTGGTTAGTGGGTTTGGGGGGTGTTGTGATTTTTATGTGGGTTTTTTGCGTGGGTGTGTGTGTGTTGTTTTTTTTTGTCGTTGTTTTGGCTGGTTTGTTTTGTTATTGGTAAGGGTGGGTTTTTTGGTAGTTAGTGTGTTGTAGTATGTGGTGGTAGTGTTTGTTTTTTGGTATGTTGGTGGGGTGGTATGTGGTATGTGGTTTGTAAGGTAGATTGTGTGTTTTGTTTTTTTTTTTTGGTTGTTTGTTTGTATAGTGTAGTTGTGTGTTTTTGGGGTTGGTGGGGTGTTGTTGTGGGGGGTTGGGTGGTTTTTGCTTGTTTTTTGTTTGGTGGGTGTTAGGTTGTCTTGGTTTGGGGTTTGGTGGTTGGTTGTTTTTTAATTTGTATGTTAGGTGTGTGGTTTTTGTTTGGTTGGTGGTTTGTTGTGTGGTTGTTTGTGTGTGGGCTTGGGTTATTTTTGGTTGGTTTTGTGTGTAAGTTTGGTTTTTTGTGTGGGGTTCTTTGTGTGTTTGTTGTTATGTGTGTTGGTTTGGGGTTTGGTGGTAGTGTGTGGTGTTTTTTTTTTTGTTGTTTTGGTTGCGGTGGGGGTAAGGTCCTTTGATGGTTGTTTTGTTGGTTTTGTGTTGTGTTGGTGTGTTGTTTGGTGTAGGTGGGTAATTGGGTTAGGGGTGTTGGTGTTGTTTGGGTGTGGTCTTTTGTTTGGTTTGTTGGTGGTAAGTTGTATTGTTTTGGTGTGTGTGGTTTGATGCTCTTATGTTTAGTCTGTGGTTTTCTTGTTGGTTGTTATGAGGTTTGTGTTTAGTAGTGGTTGGTTAGTGTTTTTTGTGGTGTGTTTTTGTTACGTGTTTGTTTAAGTGTTTATTTTTTTGTGTTGGTTTTTTGGTTGTTTTATGGTGGTGTTGTTGTTTGGTTGGGTATTGTTGTTTGGGTGTGGTGGTTGTTTTAATGTGTGTGGTTTTGGTTGGTTTGTTGTCTTTACGTGTGTGGTTTTTTATTTTTTTTTTTTTTTTTTTGTTTGTGTGGGTGGTTGTGTGTTGTGTGGGGTGGGTTGTTGGGTTTGTGTTTGGGTTGTTTGTTTTGGTTGGTTTGGTTGTGGTGGGTTTTTTTGTTGGTGGTTTTGGGGTATGTATGTCTGGTGTTGTTGTTTGTGGTTTCTTTTGTTTGTGGTTTTGTGTAGTTTTGTGTGTTTTTGTTTTTGTGTGGTGGTTAATGTTGGGGTTCTATTTTTTTGGGGGTTGTTTTGCGTATAAGTTTTTATGGTTTTTTTGTTTGTTGGTTTGTTTGGGGTTTGGTAACTTGGGTTGTTTGGTTGGTGGTTGTTGTATGGTGTGTTAATGGGTGTCTTTGTAGTGTGGTGTTTGGTGGGCTTTGGTGGTGTTTTAGTTTTAGTATTTTAGTGTGTTTTTGGTATTGGTGTGTGGTTGTGCTTATTGGGTGGTGTTTTGTGGTTTGTTTTTTTTGTGTGTTTGGTAATGTGTTTGTTGGTGTGGTTGTTGTTTGTTTCTTGGTATGGTTTTGGGGGGTGGGGTGTGTTGTTGCGTTTTTTGTTTGGTTGTTTGTGTTGTTGTGGTTGTTTGGCGGGGGTGTTTTTGCGGTGTTTGTTTTGTTGTTTTGTTGTTTGCGTGTATGGGTTTGTTTTGGTTTGTTTGGTGTGGTGGTGGTTATGTTTGTTTGGTAGGTTGTTTGTGCGGTGTAAGTTACTTGCTATGGTGGGTTTGTTTGTTTTTGCTTTTGATTGGTTGTTTCTTTTGTAATGGTTTTTTGGGTGTTGTTTGGTTGGTGTTATGGTGTGTTTGGTGTTTGTATGGGTGTTTATGGTTTTTTTATGTCGCTTTTGTTTTGTTGTGTTGCTGTGTTTTTGGGTTTTTTTTTTTTTTTTTTTTTATTTTTTAAAAATTGTTGTTGTGGTTGGGTATGTGTTGTATTGTGGTTGGGGTTTCTGTGGTATGGTTTGGTTTTGTGTTTGTGGGGTTAATTGTATTTAGTTGTTTGGTTGTTTGTTGTTGTGTTGTTTGTGGTTTTTAAAGATGTAAGGTGGTTTGGGGTTGTGTGTTTTCTTGGGGTTAGTGGGGTGGTTTAGGTTGTTGGTTTTTTTTGGTTGTTAGTGTTAGTTGTTTGGTTAGGGGGGTTTGCTTGTGGGGTTTGGTTTGTTGTGTTTGGTGTGTGTTTTGGTATGTTTTAGTTTGTGTTTGTGGGGTAGTTTTGTTTTTTGTTGGTGGTTGTTTTGGGTATGTGGTTTTTGTTGGTTGTTGTTGGGGGGTGTGGTCGTGTTGTTACTTTTGTGTGCTGGTTTGTTTGTGTTTTGTTTTTTTGTGTGTTTTTGGGGTGTGGTTGGGGGTGTGGTTGGTTGTTGGTCTTCGTGTTTTTTTTTGTTATGGTGGGTTGTAATTGTTTTGTGTTATTGGGGTTGTGTGTGGTTGTGTTTTAGGGGTTTTGGTGGGTGTCTGGGTGGTGTATTGTGGTTTTGGGTGGGGTGTTGTTGTTTGTGTGGGTGTGGGGGGTGTGTTAGATTTGTTTAAGTTGGGTTGGTTGGTGTGTGGTATTAGAGGTTGTGTGTGGTTATTGTTATTTTTATGTTATTTGAGGTTATGTTGTTGGGTGTTTTTTGTTTATTGGTTATGTGGTTGTTTTTTTGTTTGCTTTTAAGTTTGTGGTTTGTGTTTAAGTGGTTTTGGAGTATTTTGGGGTTTTTGGTGTGGGTTTGGTTTGGTTTTGGTGTAGGGTTTGTTTGTTTAGGGTGGTTGTTTGGTTGTTGGTATTTGTGTTTGGTTGTATTTATATTTGTTGGTGTTGCGTTTGTTGGTTGTCTAGGGATTGTTTTGTTTTAGGTTTGTTATGTGGTTTTGATTTTTGTTGGTGGTTGGTAAGTGTTTTGTTGTTGTTGTTGGGTGTGGGTTGTCTTTGTTTGTGTGGTATTAAGGGTTTGGGTGTGGGTGGCGTTTGGTTGGTGTTGTGTGTGGTGAGTTGTAATGTGTTGTTGCTTTTTTGTGGGTTGGTTTGGTGTTTGTGTTGTGTGGGGTTGTAATTGGTTTTATTGAGGTTTGTTTGTGTGGTGTGTGCGGGTAAGGGTGTTGTGTTTTGTTTGTGTTGGTTGGGGGTTGTTTATGTTGTGTTTTGGTGGGTTTGGTTGTGTGTGTTTGGTTTTGGTAGTGTGTTTATGTTTGTTGTGGTTTTTTAAGGTGTTTAAGGTTGTTTGTTAATTATTTGGGGTCTGTGGTATGGTTTGGTTGTTTTGTTTGTCGTTTTTGTGTGGGGGGTTTTAGTTTTGTTTTTTTTGTGTATTGGTTGTTTTTGGGTAGTTGGTTTGTTTTTTTGTTGTGCTTGTGTTTGGCGGGTGTTTAGTGTTGTGTTTCGGTCGTTTGGGGTTGGTGGTTGTTGGTTGTTATTGTGTTTGGTAAGTTTGTTGTGTGGGTTAACTGTTTTGTTGTTATGTTATGGTGAATGGGGGTGTGTTTTGTACTTTTGTTTAAACACCTAGTTGTTTATTTGGTGAGTTTTTTGTTTGTTTGTTGTGTTGGTAGGTTGTGGTTGTGTTGTGGTGGGGTTTGTTGGTTAGTTGGGTAAGGTGTGGTGTTTGTTTGCGTGGGTTTGTGTTTTTGTTTGGGTGTTTGTTGTTGTGTTTTGGTTGGGGTTTGTGTTTTGTGTTGCTATGCTTAGGTGGTGGGTGATTTTAGTGTTTTGTGTTTGGTTATTTTTGTTGAGTGGTTTAGTTGTGTTGTTGGGTAGTTTGGTTGAGGTTTGGGGTTGGTTTTTGTTTGTGTTGTTTATGGGGTTGGGTGTTAGGGTTTGTGTTGTGTGGGGTGTGGTTTTTGGTATTGTTTGGGGTTGGTGTGGGTTGTAGTTTAGTTGGGGTGTGTGTTTGTGGTGCGGTTTTGGGGTTGTGTTATTTGTGTTTTTTCTTTTATTTTTTTGTGTTTTTTTTATGTGTTTTTGTAAGGGGTTTTTGTTTTATGTGTGTGTTGGGTTGTTGTGTTTTTGTTGTTTTGCGTTTTTTATTGTATGTGTTTTTGGGTTTGTTTGTATCGTTATTTTTTTGTGTGGTTGTTGGGTTGTAATTTTTTTGTTTGTATTAAGTTTGTGCTTGGATTTTGGTGTTTTGTTTTGGTGTTTGTTGTTAGTATGTATGGGGTAGGGGGTTTACTAGTGGTGTTGTTGTTGTTGTGTAAGGTTTATGGTTTGTGTGTTAGTTGTTTGTATGTTGGTGTTTGTTGCTTGTGTTTTTTGTGGTGTTGTTATTTGTTGTGTTTTTGTGGGTGGTGATGTTTGGGGTTGTTTGTGTTGTGTTTGTTTAGTGTT
Organism: Tanacetum coccineum; assembly: GCA_026074375.1. Taxonomy (NCBI): domain Eukaryota; kingdom Viridiplantae; phylum Streptophyta; class Magnoliopsida; order Asterales; family Asteraceae; genus Tanacetum; species Tanacetum coccineum. The sequence goes on from BQNB010004295.1 coordinate 23,200, forward strand.
TTGTTTAAGTTTGTGTGTGGTGTTTTGTTGGGGTTTGGGTTGTGGTGTGGTTTGTTGTGTGGTATTGGGTTGTTAGGTGTTTTTTTTGTACGGTGGTGGTTAATTTGTTTTTGGGTGGTGTGGGTGTGGTGTTTGGTGGTTTTTGATGTGGTTGTGTTGTGTCTTGTGTTTTTGTTTTCTGTGTGGTTGGTTTGTTTGGGTTTGGTTGTAGGGTTGTTTGTTTGGGGTTGATGTTTTTGTTTTGTTGGTGGTGTTGTGTTTGGGTTGTAGTGTTTTGTGTTTGTGTTGGTGGTGTTTTGTGGGTTATTTGTTGTTGTAGTTGGGGGGTGTTGTGTTTGTGGTGGTGGTTTTTTGTGGGTGTGGTTGGTCGTTTTGTGTTTGTTAATGGTGTTTGTGGGTTTGTTGGGTGTGTAGTTTGTTGGGGTAGTTGTTGTTGGTGGTTGTGGTGTGTGGTGTGGGACTTGATTTCGCTCTGTTAGGTGTGGGGGGTTTAGTTGTTTGTTTTGTGTGTTTTTTTTGTGGGTTGGGTTTTGGTGGGGTGGGGTGTGTTTGTGGTTTTTGTGGGTATTGGTGGTGTTGGTGGTTAATGGTGGGGTGTTTGGTGTTGTTTATTTTAGGTTTTGTTGGTTTTGTGTGGTGTTTTTATTTTTGTGTTTTGGTATTATTGTTCTTTTTATGTGGTGTTGTGGTTTGTTATTTGGTTTTTGTGTTGTTGTTTGGGTATTAAGTTGTTGGTGTTGGTATGGGGTTACTTATGTGGTGGTTTGGTTTTTTGCTCTTGTTTGTGGTTGGGGGTTGTTGTTTTGTTGTGTTTGTTTAGTGTGTGTGTGTAGTGGGTGTTCTGGGTTTTTGGTTTCGTTGTTGGTTGGTTGGGGGTCTGTTGGTTTTGGTTTGGTTTGTTGTTTGTATTGTTGTGGTTTGTTGTTTTTGTTGTGTGGTTTGTGTGGGTTTTTTCTTTGGTTGTTTTTTTTTAGGTGTGTTTTGGTCGTGTGGTTGGTTTGTTGGTTTTGTTATTTGGTGGGGTATATTGTTTGGTGGTATTGTGGGTATGTTAGTTTTGTTGTTGTGGGTATGTTTGGTTGGTTAATGTGGTTGTTTGGGTTTTTTTTTATGTGGTGGTGTGTGGGTGGTGGCTGTTATTTGTGTTTTTTGTTTTGTGTTTGTTGGTGTTGTGTAGTATTGTTGTTTGTTTTTGTTGTGTGTTTTTTGTGTGGTGTTGGTAGGTGTGGTGTGTTTTTGTGGTTTTGGTTTTGGTGGTTGGTTTTTGTGGTGTGGGTTTGGTTTAGGGTTGGGTGGTGTTGGTTGTGTTTGTTTAATTGTTAGTTTGTGGTTTGGGTGTGTGGGGTCTTGGTGGTTGGGTTGTGGGTTGCTTGTCGTATGGTTGTTGCGTTTTTTGTGTGGTATTGTTGGTTTTGTGGTTTTTGTGTGGGGTTTTGGTGTTGTGTGGTTGTGTTTGTTGTGGTTTTTGTGGTTAGGGGTTGGTTTGGTTTAGTTATTCTTATGGGTTATTATTGGGGGTTTTGTGTTTTTTGTTTTGTGTTTTGGTTTTGTGAGTGTGTATTGTTTGGTATGTTTTTGTGGTCGTGTTATGTGGGCTTTGTTTGGTTTGTGTTGTGGTGTTGTCGGTTTATGTTTGTTTTCGGTTGTTGTGTGGGGTATGGTATGTTGTGTGTTTGTGTTGTTTTTGTTTTGGTGCTTTTGGGTTTTTGGGGTTTGTTGTTTTATTGTTGTTGTTTGGTGTGTGTACTGTTTTTGTGTTTTGTGGTTTTGTTTTGGTGTGTTTGGTTGTGTTGGGTGGGGGTTTGTGTTTTTAAGTGGGTAGATTTGTTTTGGTTGTGTTGTGGGTAGGTGTTGTTGTAAGTGTTGGGTGCTAGATTGTTGGTTGTTAGTTGTTTTTTGGTGTCGTTGTTGTTTGGTTTTTTGTGTTTTAAGGGGTGTTATGGTTTGTTATTTGTTGTTGTTTATTGGGTTGGTGTTTGTTGATTGTTTTTTGTTGTTTGTTGTCGCTTTGTAATTGTGTTTTTTGGGGGTTTTTTCTTGTTGGTGGTTTTGGTTTGTTTGTGGTGGGGTTCTTGTTTGGGTAAGTATTTGGTTGGTGTGGTGGGGTGTGGGTGTTGTGTGTTTATGGTGTATTGTCTTTTCGTGGTATGATTGGCACCATCCTTTATCTTACAGCCAGAAGACCTGTACACACAAACACACACTTAATAAAATTTTCATCCTATTCACCCTCACTCGATCGCCAAACATCTCCACTTTCATCTCATGTTATTTTTGCTTCAAATGTATAACTACAAACTCACTCCACACGTCATATTCATCTTAAACCTTGAAGGAATTTTTTGATTTCATCATTTTTGAACTCGAAGAACCCTAATTTTCAAATTAGGGTTTCAAAAATCAAAAGTGTTCAAATCTTCAAATTGATTGAGGGATTTTGATGCCATTGGTGTGTAGATGCATTGTTTAAAGCATTTTTTTTTTTACTTTATATGAATGTGTTCTTGCCATGTTTTTGATCGAAAATTTAGGATTCTGAGTTAGGATGTAGAAAGGTTGTGGGTTTTATGCAAAGACGATTGTATTCTCATTATTGAATGATAATAAGCCATAAAAACTTGCCCTTGTTTGTAGTTTCTTGTAAATAAGTGCGTTAATGGTCAAAAAATGATAGTTTGTTGGATACTCTTGATGATTCTGTGATTTCATGATGGTATATTGTGCCTAAATGTTTTCCTTATGATTAGAATGTCAAAGTAACAAGTTTGAATGCCTAAAAATTCATGTTTTTGAAGTTATATGAGAAACCGAACTAGTCGTTTTTCCTTTTGGGAAATCCTTGTGAACCGATCTAGGTCACACTCCATGAGAACCTATCTAGTTCACAATCCATGGGAACCGATCTAATCGATTTCCTTAAGGGACCGATCTAGTAGTTTCCCTTAAGGAACCGATCTAGTAGTTTCCCTTAAGGAACCGATCTAGTCGTTTTCCTTAAGGAACCGATCTAGTCGATTTTCTTAAGGAACCGAACTAATCGTTTTCCTTAAGGAACCGAACTAGTCGTTTCCCTTAAGGAACCGATCTAGTTTTTTCTTTAAGGACCCGAACTAGATGATACACTGTGAGAACCGATCTATTCATGTGTCTTTGGGAACCGAACTAAATGAAATAATTGAGACCCGATCTAATCTTTTCCTTAAGGACCCGAACTAAATAACTTTGAGCACCGATCGAATCATCTTTCTTTGGAAACCGATCTAGACAAATGTCTTTGGGAACCGAACTAGAAGAAACATTTGAGACCCGATCTAGTTGATTTGTTTGAAAACCAAATTATTAGATTCAGACCAAACTCACTTAAGATCAAAACCCAAGTTAAAGGCGAATTAAAACTTTTATTAGTAGGATAATTAAAAATGGTTAATTATGCTAGCTAATTAAGTTAAAATAGGCTTAAACATAAGGTATAATCAAGGTTAACTAATATACAACTTAGGTTATCTAAATTCTCTACTAGTTAGAAAACCACGATTCCTAAAATTGTCATAGAAGTTGCTTTAATCCCTTAAGCATATAAGTCTATTTAAGTTGCCATTCAGAGGAACAGATCTTTTCAAGTGTTAAAAGTATTAAAGGTCTTCATTGTCACATCATGTGGAAACATAAAATGTTCAGATAAAAGGTCTATATAGTTATATATAAACTTGGTTATATAAACACTGTATTGATTCTTTCTTAAACAGAACTATGGATACCACAAGAGCTGAACAGATTGCACTGGATGACGCTTTAGTTGCTCCTGCCAACCGACTCAAGATTGGCAAAAGTAATCTTCGACTAAGCTCAGATCTCAAGTCCAAAGAAGCAACTCTTCAAGTGGTCTATGATGTGTTGAAACTCACTCCTTTCTACAAGGCATTCCAGATCTCAGCTCATCACTCGATTCGTTTCAAGATGAAAAATAAGAAACATATTGTGAATCTTGAGTACTTCAGAGCAATGCTTCAGATATGCCCTAAACTCCCTAATCAGCAATTCAAGGAACTACCCTTTGAAGAGGCGATTCTCACATTTCTAAGAGATCTTGGTCACAGTGGTGAGATTAAAATGATCACCGATGTCAATGTCAACAAGTTGCATTAACCTTGGAGATTATTTTCTGCGGTTATCAACAAATGTCTGAGTGAAAAAAGTACCGGATATGACAGTCTTTGACTATCTCAAGCTCAAATCCTCTGGGGCATGTACCATAAGAAGAACGTAGACTATGCCTACCTTCTGTGGGAAGATTTCGTTTATCAAGTAGAGAACAAGAATGTCAAAAAGAGTAATGAGATGTACTACCCTCGCTTCACCAAGGTCATCGTCAACTTCTTCATAACTAAAGATCAATCAATTCCAAGACGGAACAGTGTAAATTGGCATTATGCCAGGGATGACTACATGTTTACCACGATAAAGGTTGTCTCCAGGCATGAAGACACACAGCTATATGGTGCCATTTTACCAAATGAATTGACGAATGAAGACATCAGAAACTCTGAATCCTACAAAGAGTACTAGGCCATTGCTTCAGGAGCTGAACCTCCAAAAACGAAAGCAAGTGTCAAGAAGAAACAAATTGGATCCGACAAGACAACAACTTCTTCAACCACTAAAGGCAAAAGACTCAAGACTTCAGCAAAAACAGCTAAACCTGCCAAGAAGAAGCAACCTGCAAAGACGTCTATGGACAAAGGTCTCACAGTGTTATCTGAAGTTGCTTTAACAGAAGCTGAGCAACTAAAGCTAGTCATTGAAATAAGCAAGATACAAACTCACAATTCTCATGCTAGCGGTTCAGGTGCAGATGAAGGAACTGGTGCTATACCAGGGGTTCCCGATGTACCTACATATAACTCTGATGATGAGCAAATCTCTTGGAAGTCAAGTAAAGAAGACAATGATAATGAAGTGAATGTGAGTGAAGACGATGATACTGACAATGATGATTATGTTGAAAAAGACATTAATGATAACGATGCTGATAATCAAGATGATGATCAAGAACATGATGATCAGGATGATGAGGCTAATGATGATGCTCAAGATAAAGGTGATCAAGATGATGAAAATCAAGATGATGATAATGAGCAAACAGATTCAGACAACGACGGTGATGACTTCGTTTATCCTAAGTTTTCAACTCATGATGATGAAGAAAGAGATAAAGAAAGCTTTGATCCTAGAGTTCTGATTCATATAATAGTATATATAATATAACACTAGGCAAATTCTAACCAATTGCCTTTGACCAAGGCAAAAAGTCAAAATTCACAACGAGAATCAATATATATCCAGAAGTTTGATTTCCCGGGTCGTTATGTCCCAACGAGGTGTGCAATTGAAAGTCGAATGACGAATTGATAATTGATGTTTGAATGGAACGAGGTTATGATTGGTTTTCTATTACTACAAGTAAAAATGAAAAAACGATTAAGAAAAACCTAAGAACGATAACAAGAAAGGTGATTTTAACCCTAAAAACGATAACGAAACCTTATAAAGCGAGTGTTAAAAACCATAAAAATCTCAATTTTTAATCGATAAATTAAATTTTTTACTTTTAATATGGTCAAAATGACTAAAAAGAAAGATAAAAAAACTAGATTAAAAACGGAGGTGATTTGGGCTAAAAACGCGAAGAAACGAAAACGGGAACGAATCTCGTTCTTTAAAAAACAAACTTTTCCAAAAATGACCCTACGAAAACATTTATATTTTTCCTAGATACTATGTGATAAAAGAAAATTTAAAAAAAAAGATTTATATTTTTCTGATTATTATTTTATTTTTTATTAATTAAAAATAGATTTACTCTAAATTAAATATTTAAAATACTAAATGAGATTAGAAAATTCTAAAAATTAAGAAAAATAACGTATAGACTATGCTGGTCCTATGAAAAATAACAGGGTTGACCCAGCTTATCGAAAAAAGCTAGAATTAAGCCGAAATTGGCTTATAGGCTTAATGGACAAAAAGTGGTTAAATAAATAACCACTTGGGCCTTTAACGAAAAAGACCCAAGGGCTCAAACGGTAGGTTTTTATTGTGTTTTTTTAGGTGTGTGGGGTTATAAAAGGGTTGAGGGTGTTGAGGTCTTGGGTTCGAGCTCAGGCTCACCCTTGGCTTCCACTTTCCCCTTTTTGATTTTTTTTTTCAAATTTTTTTTACACAAGTCTGAAGGACTTGTAAATAAGCATTTTTAATAATAGAAACTTTATTTTTTAATCACAAATTAAGCCTTAAAACTGACAGCTTTCTTAATAAAACTTAAAAAATAAAGAAAGAAGCTAAATGTTGAGCCAAATAAGGCTTCTAAATGCTTTTAGCATTCAAATAAGCTAGAGTAATTAAACACCAACTGCAAATCTCAACCTAAAACACTACAATATGTAAATTTAACTATCAAAAAGCTAGAAAAAGCTAGAAAAAAGCTATAAGCATTCTGATCATAAAACTTGACTATATATAGACATAAAAATTAAAAACATTGCAACTTCAAGATTAATTATAGCCCTTAGACAGGAAAATTGAGGCTTTTTGGATTACAAAAACCTGAAAGCTTATCCTAAAGTCTATTATAATCAATAATCAATAAGTAATTTGAACTAAAAATACGCTTGAGTGAAAAGGACTAAATAGAAGGCTTTGACAGACAGATTGCCTAAAGTAATAGATGCACATTGGGGGCTTTTTCTTTTGGATTTTTTAACAGATTAAGCAAAACAAATAGGAAATAAGCAATCACATATACAAAATTACACACAATAAGCAACTAAGAGCAAAAGAAAACAATTAAAAACCAACAAATAAGCCAGAAATGGGCTTATGAACTCAGCAGTACTAACTTTAAGAGTTAGTACTACTAGTTGAAATCTTAGTGTTGCTAGCTGAATAAGAACAAATAAGCATAATGCAGTTTGAAATAAGCAAACAAAAGGACTTAGACTATCCTAATAAGCATTCATGACCTAAATTAATCAAATAAAACAGACATAAAAGCCCAAATAAGCAAATAAGCCAAGAGGCTTAAACTACAGGCCAAACAGCCTTGAGGGCCACCTTTGGGGCTTATTTTTAAGCCCTTTAGAGTGGGTCCCAATGGCTGAGCTTGAACAAGCTTAAAGCTCAGCCTAAGAGCTTTCTAAAAAAGCTAAAAACTATGAAAATGGAAAGCAAATAAGCAGTTTAAAAAGGCTGAGAGTTTAGCTTTTTACACCAGGGGAGCTTTTTAGCCAAACAACCTATGATGGGCTTTTCAAGCTTAATTTTAAGCTATCAAATGGAAACTAGAGACTAGGGCTTCTGCGAGCTTAAAGATCAGCCTATGAGCTTCTAAGAAAAGCCAATGGATTCAAATCTTTGGAAGGCAAAAAAAGCAAAAGCTTTTGCACCAAGGGAGAAGCTTTTTATATTATTGGCAGGACTCAAAGGCGGTAACTTGCAGCCCTTGAGATAAGCCACATATAAGCTTATAAAATGGGTAACCAAGCTCAAAAACAGAAACAAAGACAAGCCCCTAATGAGCTTGTGCTCAAAAATTCATAAGCTAAACACATGTTTTACTTACTAAAAATTGAGAATCAAAAAGCTACTTATAAACAATGAAAATTTTGACTTTAAAATGTTGGCAGATGTTTGACTAAACTAAGTGAACACAAAGAGAATTTGACTACACTACTTTGACACCAAATTAGACACTAAATCAGGCTCAAAAGCCAACTTAGACAGCTTAACCAATAAGCCTTTGAATCAATATTGACAACTATATTCAATGGGAGGGTGTTTCTCAAAAACCTTTAAAAACCCAATTTTGTCAAACTTTCAAAACTTTATAAAAAAACACACTTCTACTAACTTAAAAAAAGGTGGTATAATCTGGCCAAGTTGACCCAAAGGATTTTGACACCAGATTGAACTACTTTGGGTCTTAACCCAAACACCCCTTTAAGAAGTTCAAAACCATTTTAAGACTGTTTTCAAGAGTTTTAAGCTAAGGGTTTTTAAAAAAACAGCAATGATTATATGAAACATCGTTAAGCATTAATGAACACTTTTAACAGAGATTAGCACTCAAAAAAAATAGATAGCTCAATAAGAAATGACAGATTTTAGCTATAATGAAGATTTAAAGAACAAGTAGAACAAATGATTCAAAGCAAATAAACCTAACATAATTCAGGTATTAAATAAAGCACTAATAAGCAAGATAAGAAGATATAAGCATAATACAGCAATGCTACAGTGATTTTGCAAAAATTGGAAAAGAGAAACTTACTTAACCCTTGCTTAAACAGGGCAATTAAGGCAGTCTACAAGCTCTAGATTGTCAAAAGACAAGCTAGTGGGTCTATAATCTCTTCCATTATAAGCTTATCTTCTATGATTTAGCTGAGGTAATTTAAGGGGTGAGCTTATTTTTGTGATTTTCTTAACACATTTTTATGGTTTTCTGAAAACGGATTGTACAAGTTACAAAGAGCTTTACATGAGCTTAAATAAGGTGATTTTAGTACATTGAACTTAAAGACAAGTTGATCAATAAATACACTAAAATTTGCATTAACTAAGGAAAAGCATTTAATGACTGAAATTGGAAAACATAAAAGTGATAAAAATTGAATAAATTGAAATTAGATTATAAAAAAAGGGTAACTATAGTTTGATATCGATACCCTTCAAGGCTTAACAATTAAGACTTATTTAGTACTAAAACTAGTGAAACTATCTGGTCTTCTCTTCTCTCTTCTGTGGTTTCTTTTGTGGAGAGAGAACCCCGGTGTGTTTGTTGTGTGAGGTGAATCAAAGCTTCAATCTTGGCCCTTGAATATCCATGTGCTTCTTCTGATTTCATCACCATCATTGGATTGACTTGAAGTGTGTGGGATTGCCAACATGGCAAATATACATGGGAAGGTGGTGGTAGTGGAGGTGAGGGTGATGGTTTATTCCCTGAATAATCGAGTTGCAAGCTAAAAGAGGTAGGTGAAGACCCGTGAGTTATCTTGGGTTTATTTAGAGGGAAAATCTGTTTTGGGAATAACAGGGGTTGGTTTGGTGGTTTGGCAATATTGGCCCCTCATAGATATACACAACCTTACACATTAAGTCCTTGTGGTGTATAACATTTGGTAAATTGGCAAGAAGGGTTCCTCCAAGTTATATGTAGTATTGCATCGTAGGTCCTTTGTGACATATAACTTTGTGACTTGGCAGAAACAGTCCCTCAACCATATAAGAGTTATTGCAAAATGAGTCCTTGTGATCTATAACTTTAGGGTTTGGCAGATTGGCCCGTGAAGTTTATAAATTACCATTGCACTTTAAGTCCTTGTGATTCAAGTTTGATGACTTGACAACTTCTGTCCTTGAAGTTGTATTTTGACTTTGACTTTGTCGGGGTTGACTTTGGCTTTGACTTTTTCTTCTTTTCACGCTCTGTTCATTCTCGTGCTTGGTTTTGTCGTTTTTAGCTTTGTTTTTGTCCTTTTCTTGAATATCCGTTTCTTGCATAATACAAATGCAAAACACATACATAAATAAATGTTTTTTGGTATTGTTTTTAGTCATTTAAGTACGTTTTATGGAAAATTGTTATGTGTAATTAAGGCACATACAAATCACCCATACTAAGTTTTGGCGTTGTCCTCCACAGCACAATGTTATAAGGTAAAAAATTGATGAAACAAGAATCTCAATTCCCCCCCCTCGACAATTACACCTGAAAAGTAGCTAAGTGTTCGTCAAGGGGAACTAAAAAAAATCTATAGCTTCGACAAGTCCTGTTTTTACCATTTTTTATATTTACACTAACTATCCCTAATTTTTTTTGTATTTTTCCTTTTCCTTTTTCTTTTCTTAACTAACATGTTTGACTTCCTTTATTTTATCAACACTGGGATCATAGAATGAGAAGCGCCATAGAATATCTATGGATGTCCTGACGGATAATTCATCGTCCTCGATTTTTCATAGTCCAAAGCTAAGCGTTAAAAAAACAAAATCACCCTCTAAGCACAAGTAAAGATGGCTAACATTACTTGTATAACTAAGATCTTTGTCATTTCGCTCCCAACAATTATTCAATTAGAGTGATTGTGCTTAATTTTAAGTTAAATTTTAGATCAACATTTTAAGAAGTAGTATAGTTTATGTGCATAACGTTATTTATATAGAACGTGGGGAAAAAATAGATCACCCACCAACTAGCAATTATTCTCGATAGATCTCAGCGAGTTAGACTTAGGTATAGGTTGAGGACCCACAGGAGATGTCGGTCGTTAAAACCGTTTATAGCTTGATTTTGTGTTCGTTCGCAATGTAATAGCGGGATACTCCACCCTTTTAGGCTGAATTTCTTAGATTTACTACTAAATAAACAACACTACTCAAAGCACGCAAACATCAAAAATTTAATGATCTCGTTGTTCGATTAATTACTAGATAAATCTACAACGGCAACAACAACTTTTGAAGTCTTAGAGCAAGATATTCTTAGTTCAAAATTATACTTGAGTTAGAAAAAAGAATCTTAACCATTAAATTTTTCTTATTAGTCATTTATTGCTATAATCATACTATAATACTGTCATCATTTACATGACTACAACATCGGCCATGCCTCCGACAAGATGTAGTGACTTAGTCTGACGACGGTCCCCCGCCATATATGAAGACTTCAACATCAGCCACGCCTCTGACAAGATGAAATAAACTGACAGAGAATTTTTATTTGATACAATACTTAAGAATGCACTCTTGGCAATTATGATCTACTATGGGCTTTGATTTTGATGATGCAAACATCGAGCTTCTTTCTTGTGAGCCACGGCAGATGCAGTAAACCTTTATCAGCCCACAGTTTATATTTTTCATCATTCATTTTTTTTTATTTTTTTATTTTTTATTTATTTATTTATTTATTTTAATTTATTTTGCAACATATTTTCCGTAATAGGGGGGGGAGAAATTTTGTTTTTAGAACTCAAATATATTAAAGCTGAACTAAGATGAATCTTTTTGTTTTCGAAAGAGTGTCTTTTTAGAAAATGTCGGTTTTAAGTTTAAAGCAGCCAAAATTAAGCCCGTTTATTAGTCAGGTTAAGAGCTTCGGGGGCGTGAAATAGCGACAAGGTACATTTAAGCTTTTAAGGATTTCAAATAATTTGTTTTGCATCTTACTTGTAAATAACCACTTCATTTTCTCGTTCTTCGCATATTTAAAAATCTCTAAATAAAAGGATCCCGCGAATGCTTAGCCTAATAAAACTTTTGTTTATAATGGTTTAAGGATAAAGTAGGCTCAACATGCTCGGTCGAGTCAAAATTTATTTTCATCTACCCATTAGGAAAGTCAAAATTGTGACAAAACACTTATTTTATTTTCATTTTTTTTGGTATTTTTGCAAATTTTGGTGGTAAAAAAAATAGGATTACGTGACAACCGGCTGCAGGCAAAATAAAATCGAAGATTCCCCCCCCCCCCCTCTCTATACTAGAAATCTAAAACCATCATCCTCGATGTTTTTTATTTAAAGGGGTTACCTACGTTAAATCTAAGGTCGTTTATTAGTGTGCCAAATGATAAAATGTAGTCGATTAGATTTGGATATTGTGTATTCCAAAAATGAAGCTCGAGATGTGATAATCTTGTGGATGAGGGTAAATTTACGGCACGAGATGTCTTCACAAATCGGGATAATCCTGGACATACAACAAAACAAACACGAAACACGGGTAATGGAAGAGGCGAGCCTCCTCACACCAAAACACTTATTCATTACTACAATACTATCAGATAAGCTTTGGGTTGCCACCCATCGAAGCGACTTGTTTTTGTTCCCCGAGTCACAAGCTTGGACTCGATCCCCGCAGTATTGGGTACCATGTGGATAGTTGGGAGATCCGGGGTCTAACACAAATTGTGTACAGTCCCTCCTATCGTAGTGCTTCTATCGTATGACCATTTCACTTTGATATTTGGCCTGAGTTTTGGGATTATCTCGACAGTGCCATATGGAAAGACATTGGGTTACGGTGAATGGTCCACTTCTGCGGGTCTTAAGCTTGCCACGAGAAATATCCTCAATTCTAGAGTTAAAGAGGAGGGACTCGATTCAACGATGTTGAAACGTGGTTTTTGTTTGGGTTCATGGATTTCTTTGTTTTTCTCTATATAGATCAAAGAGTTTTCATAGGATGATCAACGAAGTTATTTAAGCTATTGAGGTGACCCTTCCGGTGATCGTTCCCAGCCGGCACTAGGGGTCAAAGTTTGCATGCTTTAAAGCCCAATAGGCTTTGTGTTCGAGATCAATCGGTAGATGACATGCCTTTCCTTACACTAGCTTGTATGGAGTACACCCGATGGGTGTTTTGTAAGCTGTGCGGAAGGCCCAAAGTGCTGTTCATCTAGTTTCTACGACAAGAGGCACGGTTTTGCCTATGGTCCTTCAAGAATCTTTTCAAGCACGATTGGATACCTCAACCTGCCTAACTTTTTTTTGGCGTGATAGCGGTGGATGAGACGATTGAGTGACTCCGTATTAAGCATGACATTTGCAAATTGGTCATTGCAAAAATGGGTTCCGCGATCACTTATGATTGCACGAGGGGCACCGAATCTGGCGAAGAGAGATTTGAGAAATTTGCAAACAACTCGGGCGTCATTGGTGGGGAGCGCTTTTGCTTCAACCCATTTCGACAAGTAATCGACGGCCACGAGTATATATTTGTTCCCTCTTGAAGACGGGAACGGCCCCATGAAGTCAATACCCCAAACGTCAAAGATTTCACAAACTTGGATGGAATTTTGAGGCATCTCATCACGTTGTGAAATTTTTCCTTGACGCTGGCACGAGTCGCAGTTTTTAACCAACTCGTGGGCATCTTTGTAAATCGTGGGCCAGAAGAAACCGGCATCAAAGACCTTTTTGGCGGTGAGATTTGCACCATGATGTCCCCCCGTGGGTCCATTATGGCAAGCTTCGAGGATGTCGAGAGCTTCCTTGCCGTGCACACACCGCCGGATCACTTGATCCGCACATATCTTAAACAAGAAGGGGTCGTCCCAAAAGTAGTGTTTGACGTCTTTGAAAAACTTTCTTTTCTGCTGAGACGACATCCCTTTGATCACAAAATTCCCCGCATGGTAGTTTGCAAAATCGGCAAACCATGGGGCATTATCATCACCACGAAAGGTAACCATCCCAAGTGTCTCGAGAGGAAATGTTTCCGTAATTTCCTTTTTCTCGAGCTCACTTTGATGGGGATTTTCAAGTCTAGAAAGGTGGTCGGCGGCGAGATTTTCTGCTCCTTTTTTATCACGGATAACGACATCAAATTCTTAGAGCAGCAAAATCCACCAGAGCAATCTTGGCTTAGCATCCTGCTTAGCGAGCAGATACTTGAGAGTTGCATGGACCGTATACACTATGCTTTTAGACAAGATAAGATATGGCCGGAATTTCTCGAAAGCATACACTACGGCAAGTAATTCTTTTTCCGTTGTAGTGTAATGTGCTTGAGCCTCGGTCATGGTTTTGCTTGCATAGTGTATCGGCTGGAAGTGCTTGGTCTTACGTTGCCCTAGGACTACCCCAACAGCAAAATCACTTGCATCACACATGATTTCAAAGGGCAAGTCCCAATCAAGGGAAACTAAAATTGGAGCCTGGGTTAACTTCATCTTAAGGGTCTCGAATGCTTTGATGCATTCCTTCGAGAAGATAAACGGAGTTTCTTTTTCAAGGAGGTGGGTCATAGGCCAGGCAATTTTGGAAACGATGCAAACACCCATCCTCACCAACCTATTGGTATTAACACATTTTCTTCATTTTTTACCACCTGTTATGCCTCCCTTTTCTTAGGGAACACAAAGCACCGGCTTACCCATTGACTGTCAGAGACAGGTTTATATTAATCCCAGCCCAAAGAAGTTTGGATAACTTCTTGCTTAATCACCTCATAGATTTTTTGGGGTTAACCCTTCTCTGATGTTGAACAACGGGATTTGGCATCTTCCCTCCATCAAAATCTATAGGTGCAAAACTATTGGATCTATCCCCTTAATATTAAAATCTTCCAATCAAATGGCAAGTTTTTAAGTGACTTGAGAACCTTATCAGGCCGGTGTTATCCTCATCCTTAAGTTATTAGCGATTATGACGGTAATTTTGTCATCTACCCTCCAAAAACCGCATACTCAAGATGGATGGTAAGTCTTTTGAGTTCCTAGGTTCGAGGATCATCACATGAAGATTTAATCTTTTTATGCACAATAATTTCACCAAACTGGCGACGAAGGTAGATTTGGGTCATTAATGATCACCACTTAAATTGCCTCAAGGTTAAACGTATCTCCCTCCCAGAATCAATAATGCCGTCAACACCCTGTGGTATTGAATCATCGTGTTCAAGAAATACATCGATCTCTTCCATTAGAAAATCACTTCCTCCGAAGGGAGTGAAAGATTGAGAGCGAGAATCGATCATAAGGTCCGAAGGGGAAGTGGTATTGCCACTAATTTAGAATTTCAAGTACTTACTTGAACATAAAATCTTCACAAGCCAAGGAGTCAAAAACATCGCCTCGTATAACCGATTCAATTGATATTGTAGGAGAAAGTCTTAGGTATCACCAATTTGAAGGTCACGGATTGGTCATCATGTCTAAGGGTCATTTGTTCACCGTGAACATCTATCAAGGTACGTGTCATTCTCAAGAAAGGTCTCCCTAAGATTAGGGGAACCCGAGGATCGGCGACGTAATCAACGACCACGAAATCGGCCGGAAAGAAGAACATTCCAACTTTCACGAAAACATCCTCGGCGATGCCGGTTGGAGTAGAAATCGTTCGGTCGGCAAGTTCAAGTATCATTCGGGTTTTGGTCAAATCTGGGAGATTTAGCTCTTTCCAAATAGAGAGAGGCATTAGGTTGATGCTTGCACCGAGATCGGCCAAGGCTAAGCATTCATTCATCTCCGGAAAATCACACGGTATAAGAAATCTACCGGGGTCTCCAAGTTTTTCGGGAAACCTTTTGAGGATAACCGCTGAGCAATTCTCATTCACCGGTGTCTTGGTCAACTCAAGTATCTTATCTTTGTTATTGAGGAGTTTTCTAAACATTGGTGCAAATTTGGGCATGTGTATGAGAGCGTCCGCGAAACTTAGCTCAAAATGGAGATTCTGAAAAATCTCCATAAATTTTGAAGCTATAAGATCGTCTTTTTCACGAAGCTTCTCTTTGTTGGCCCTTGAAGGATAAAGCAATGTTGGTTTAGTCTTTGGAGCACCAACGGGCTCACCAATTTGGTCATCAGTTTAGACCACTGGAGGTTGGATGTTTTCGGTGCTCGGTTGCACCGTATCCTTTGTCACCTCGGGTTCATTTTCCATCTCCTTAGGAAGAGTAGAAATCGGAGGTAGAACTTGAGGTCCATTATAGGAAACACCAATTCGGGTGGTGATTGCTTTCACATCACCTTTCGGGTTAGCAATGGTTTTGCTAGGAATAGAACCCGAGCCCGAAGTAGAAGCGGTATTACCATTCATGAATTTGGTGAGCAGGTTCGTTATATTGGTCATTTGGCTTTGCATGTTTTGCATCACCGCATCGTTAGCTATGACGTAGCTTTTAAAATCAGCCTTTGATACACCATGTGCCTGAGGAGCTGAAGCTTGGTAAGACGGAGCTTGGTAAGCTAGTGGTTGATTAATCGGGGGTCGAAAAATTAGGCCCTAGTTGTAGTTAGTCCCCCGATTTTGGTTGTAACGGTTCTGATTATTTCCTTGGTTTTGTTGAATGGGAGGAAAACCGGGAGGTCAAACTTGATTTGCAATCATCGGAGGTCGGTAACCAGTATTTCCTTGGTTGTAGTTAACTGCGGTGGCTTGTGACACGTACTCTTGAATATTGTCACGATAAACGTTGCCATCGGTGGCGGGACAATTTCGGTGAGAATGAGCACCACCACAAGTTACACAACTTTCCTCGACCGCTTTTACGGCAGCGGGAGCTTGGGATTGGTTTTTCTTATCAAGAAGCAATGCTTTCACCATGTCTTTAAGTTCAGCAACATCGGGTGAAATACCGAGGGTAGAAGAGCTCGTACTCACTTTTGCAACAATGGCCTTGCTTCGTGATTGACGAACTTTGGACTTGCTCTCGATGATTTTTAGGCATTCTCGAGGCATTTTATCCAGAAAGTTACCACCCGCGGCGGAGTTCAATGAATCTTGATCATTCGAGTTCAAGGCATTATAGAATGTATCGAGTTGATGCAATTCCGAAAACCCATGATGCGGGCATGCCCGAAGAAGATCATTGAATCGGTCCCATGCTTCATAAAATGATTCGTCAAATCTTTGTTGAAACCTCGTGATTTTGTTAGGAAGATTTGTCATCTTGGAGGGAGGAAAAAATTAGTTGATGAGTTTTGAAACAAGATCATCCCAAGTTAAAATCGATCGAGGGGGTTCTTTTTCAAGCCAAATCCAGGCTGCTCCCTTGAGGGAAAATGGGAAAAGCATAAGCTTAACCGACGTACTTGGGACGTTTGGGAACTTTATTGTGGAAGTGATCTTGTTGAAATACCGAATGTGAGCATGCGGGTCCTCCTTGTCATGTCCAAAAAATTGTTTATTTTGAACAAGAGTAAGCAAACTATGCTTGAGCTCAAAGTTGTCTGCGGTGATTGCGGAAACAACGATTCCATCCTCGTAGCCTTCGGTGGGTGCTTGGAGCAATTCTGCCATAGTACGATTATCGCCCATCGTAACTACGGGAGGATTGGGAGGTTCTTGATTATTATTAGGTTTCTCAAGATCAAATGGTTCAACAGAAGTCTGTGGGACTTGTTGTTGTCTACGTCTATGAGATTGAGAACGAGTGCGCATGCACAAAATAGAAATATAAAAATAAAATTTATACTAGTATTTTTTTTTGGTTTTTCAATGATTTATTCACAATTTATTTTAACGGACAACGAGATAGGACAACTTCAACCACTAATCAAACTTACTCCACGGTAGCTCTCCAAATGAAAAACGCACAAGCGAGCGGAGGAATAGGAAAGCGCGAAGCTATTAAAATCCTTTCTCCATTCGGGTCGTAGTTCCTCGGAACAACCCTCCTTATACCCACTTTATAGCTTGTTTTACTTTTCAAGGTGAGTCGTACCTCGTAAGTGACACAAATGGCAAGTTTTGGAATCTTTTGTTTGGGAATTTATTGATGGATAATACTTCAATGGAAAGTATTATATGTTGGTGTTCTTTTACCAACTTTGTGAATTTATTTATTATTTCTTTTTATGGACGATTTTTTTATCTTTTTGATTTTTCTTTTGTTTTTATATGATAATTATACTAATAAAAGAAAATGAAAAATATTTTTGTATTTTTTTATATTTTTATAAAAATAGAAGAAATATTCACAAATTCAAACACAAATTGTCAAACGTTACGATAATCGTTTCACAGCCTCCCCGGCAACGGCGCCAAAAATTAGTTCGATTGATAGTATATATATAATACTAGGCAAATCCCAACCAATTGCCATTGACCAAGGCAAAAAGTCAAAATTCACAAATAGAATCAATATATATCCGGAAGTTTGATTTCCCGGGTCGTTATGTCCCAACGAGGTGTGCAATTGAAAATCGAATGACGAATTGATAATCGATGTTTGAATGGAACGAGGTTATGATTGGCTTTTCTATCACTACAATTAAAAATGCAAAAACGATTAAGAAAAACCTAAGATTGATAACAAGAAAGTGATTTAACCCTAAAAACGATAATGGAAACCTAAAAACGTGAGTTAAAAACCTAAAATCTCAAATTTTAATCCTAAAATCTATTTTTCACTTTTAATAAGCTTTAAATGACTAAAAAGAAAGATTAAAAAAAACTAGATTAAAAACGGAGGCGTTTAAGGCTAAAAACGCGAAGAAACGAGAACGGGATTCAATCCCGTTCTTTAAAAAACGAAAAGTTGCAAATTTAACCCTACAACTGAGATTCTATTTTTCCTAGGTTCTAATTGATAAAATAAAATTAATTTTTTTTTTATTTTTTTGATTATTATTTTATTTTTTATGAATTTTTTAAGTTTTTAATCAAAATAAATTATAAAAAATGCTAAACGTTTATATAAAAATCTGAAAAAATTACAAAAATTAGCTAAGATTATAAGAGTTCTATGAAAAATGAAATGGGTCACACAGCTTATTGTAATAAGCTGTGAAAAATCAAAACAACTTATAAGCTTGTTGGGCCAAAAAGCGTATAAGAATAAACCCAACACAAACTCTACCGGATGAGCTATTGTAGCACAGCGGTAGAGTGTGTGTGTAAAAGGGTTGAAAGTGTTGAGGTCTTGGGTTCGAGCTCAGGCTCACCCTGGACTTCCACTTTCCCCCCTTTTTAAAAAAAAAAAAAAAATTCTTTTTACAAACTTGTTAAGGATATGAAAATAAACAATTTTTACAACTATGACTTTTTATAAAAGCTTATAAATAAGCTGTAAAAAGCAATTACAATAGACAGAATGGCTTAAATGGACAAAGGCTTAAAGGGCTTTTTCTTTTTGGCTTTTCAGACTTAATAAGTAACTTAAGAAGAAAAATAAGCAAAACTTAGACTCAACTATACCTAATAAGCAAATGCAGATTGGAATAAGCAAATGCAGATTGGAATAAGAAAAAATGAATGAAAATTAAGCTTAGAAAAGCTTAATAAGCTACTGACACAAAAATGGTTATAAAACAGACAAGGGGGAACTTTGGGCTTATTTTTAAGCCATTAGACAGAAACTTGGGGCTTATTAACTTACAAATCTTAAAAGATTGACCAAAAGTCTATATAAAACAACAATCAAAAGACATTTTGAAAGTTAAATAAGCTATAAAAAAGATGAGTGAAAAAGCTATGACGACAGAACTTTTCTTTTTAAACTAAATCTAAATGCTAAACTAGTTGGCATTTAAAAGGACAAATAAGCAAGTGAAAAGCAAGATAAGCAAACAAGGACTGCTAGACAAGCCTAAGAGACAACAAGGAACACAAATAAGCAAATATAAACAACTCTATAAGCCAGAAATTGGCTTAAAAATCTCAGCAGCACTAACATAAAAGTTAGTACTGCTGGGATTACACTTGGGTCTGTTAGGCCTATAAAAAGCAAATAAGCACAATGTAGTAACAAATAAGCAAACAAAGGGACTTAAATACACCTAACAAGCACTTAAGAATGAAATTAAGCTAGGAAAACAGACAATAAAACACTAATAAGCAAATAAGCAATTTGTGAAAAATTAGTCAAATAAAACAGCAAATGGGCACCTTTGTTCTTAAATTTAAGCAAGAAGATAGAATCTTATTGAAAAAGGGCTTATAGACCCTTGAAGATTGGCCTATGGGCTTCTCAGGAAAGCAAACTCAAAAAGCGTTTGAAAAGCTTATTAGCCAAGAAATTGGCTTATGAAAAAGCCTGACACACTCAGAACATGCGAAGTGTGTTCTTCTTAAAAGGGTGGATATTTGGGCTTAAGAATAAGCACTAAAAAAGATTCTGATGGCTAAGGGGCTTGTAGGCCCTTGAAGATTGGCCTATGGGCTTTTAAGAACAACAAACTCAAAGGAGTTTGAATTACGAATAAGCCTAGAAATGGGCTTATGAAAAAGCTTAACACACTCAATGCATACTGAGTGTGTTTTGCTTAAAAGGCAAAAGCCTATATGCAGGCTTCTTTTTCAGCAAGTAAAAACAAAGACAAATTTAAAATAAGCTGAGACAGATGACATATGAAACAAAATGAGCTTATACACAAAAAATTTAATTCTTAAAAACAATTTTAACTGGCTTAATTTTTTAGATTGAAAACTAGACTTTTTGATAGTTAAAATAGATTTTGACAGATTGACTAAAAACACAATTTACAAAGAAGAACTCTCCATCTTCTATGTTTAACAGATTTTGAGACTAACATCAACACTAAAACATGGAGCTTAAAGTAATTCCTAAGCCTTAATCAAATAAGCTATGCCAACCTGCTATGGAATCACAGATTCAAACCATGGTTACCTACAACCTTTAAAATGAAATTTAAACAATTACAACCTTTTGAAAACAGTTAAACACTCTTAATTTTGCTAATCAAAACTGACTTGGTGACCCAACCCCCCCCCCCCCCCCCCCAAAATGGTTATGCAATCTGGCCAAAATGACCCAAGTGGTTTTGACACCAAAATGACCCACTTTGGGTCTTAACCCAAACACCCCTTTAAGAAGTTCAAAACCATTTTAAGACTGTTTTCAAGAGTTTTAAGCTAAGGGTTTTTAAAAACAGATGATTATATGAACATGTTAAGCATTAATGAACACTTTTCAACAGAGATTAAGCACTCAAATAAGCTCAATAAGCAAATGACAGATTTTAGCTATAAATGACAGATTTAAAGAACAAGTAAGAACAAATGATTCAAAAGCATAAACTAACACTAATTAGGTATAATAAGCACTAATAAGCAAGAAAAGACAGAAATAAGCAATAATAAGCAATGCTACAGTGATTTTGCAAAAATTGGAAAAAGAGAAAACTTACTTAACCCTTGCTTAAACAGGGCAATTAAGGCAGTCTACAAGCTCTAGCTTGTCAAAAGACAAGCTAGTGGGTCTATAAGCTCTTCCATTATAAGCTTATCTTCCATGATTTAGCTGAGGTAATTTAAGGGGTGAGCTTATTTTTGTGATTTTCTTAACACATTTTTATGGTTTTCTGAAAACGGATTGTACAAGTTACAAAGAGCTTAAATAAGGCTGATTTAGAACATGAAACTTAAAGACAAGCTTGAACAATAAATACCTCCAAATTTGATTAACTTAAGAAAAGCATTACACGACTGAAATTGAAAACATAAAAGTAGATAAAACTTGAAATAAACTTGAAAATTAGATTAGAAAAAGGGATGCCCTTCAAGGTTTACAATTGAGACCTATTTATACTAAAACTAGTGAACTATCTAGGTCTTCTCTTCTTCTTTCTTCTGTGTTTCTTTTGTGAGAGAGAAACCCGAGTGTGTTTGTTGTGTGAGGTGAATCAAAGCTTCAATCTTGGCCCTTGAATATCCATGTGCTTCTTCTGATTTCATCACCATCGTTGGATTGACTTGAAGTGTGTGGGATTGCCAACATGGCAAGTATACATGGGAAGGTAGTGGTAGTGAGGGTGATGGTTTATCCCCTGAATAATCGAGTTGCAGGGTAAAAGAGGTGGGTAAAGACCCGTGAGTTATCTTGGGTTTATTTTGCGAGAAAATCTGTTTTGGGAATAACAGGGGTTGGTTTGGTGGTTTGGCAATATTAGCCCCTCATAGATATACACACCCTTACACATTAAGTCCTTGTGGTGTATAACATTTGGTAAGTTGGCAAGAAGGGTCCCTCCAAGTTATATGTAGTATTGCATTGTAGGTCCTTTGTGACATATAACTTTGTGACTTGGCAGAAACAGTCCCCCAACCATATAAGAGTTATTGCAAAATGAGTCCTTGTGATCTATAACTTTAGGGTTTGGCAGATTTGGCCCTTGAAGTCATAAATCCTATTTTTGCACTTTAAGTCCTTGTGATTCAAGTTTGATGACTTGACAACTTCAGTCCTTGAAGTTGTATTTTGACTTTGACTTTGTCGGGGTTGACTTTGGCTTTGACTTTTTCTTCTTTTCACGCTCTTTTCATTCTCGTGCTTGGTTTTGTCGTTTTTAGCTTTGTTTTTGTCCTTTTCTTGAATATCCGTTTCCTGCACAATACAAATGCAAAACATACAAATACAATGTATTTTTGGTATGTTTTTAGTCATTTAAGTCCGTTTTAATGGAAAATGGTATGTGTAATTAAGCACATACCAAAATCCCCCATACTAAGATATTGCCGTGTCCTCACGCAATGTTATGAAGTAAACACTTGAGAAAACCAAGAATCTCAATCCCCCTCGACTAATAACTTTGAAAAGTAGCTAAGTGTTCGTCAAGGGGAACTAAAGAATCAATAGCTTCGACGAGTCCCGTTTTCACCATTTAAAGCAATTTATGTGCGTTTTTGGTTGTTTAGGGTCAATTTTGAAGGTAAAATGTTTGTGTAATTACACACATACCAAAATCCCCCATACTAAGATATTTCCGTGTCCTCACGCAATGTTATGAACTAAACACTTAAGAAAACCAAGAATCTCAATCCCCCTCGATTAATAACCTCGAAAAGTAGCTAAGTGTTCGTCAAGGGAAACTAAAGAATCAATAGCTTCGACAAGTCCCGTTTTCACCATTTTTATATTTACACTAACTATCCCTAATAATTTTGTATTATTCCTTTTTCTCAACTAACATGTTTAACTTCCTTTATTTTATCAACACTGGGATAATAGAATGAGAAGCGTCCATAGAATAATCTATAGATGTCCTTACGGATAAATTCATCGTCCTCGATTTTTCACTAGTCCCAAGCTAAGCGTAAAAACGAAATCACCGTTAAGTACAAGTAAAGATGCTAACACTACTTATAACTATGACTTGTCAACTTTTCGCTCCTGACAATTATTCAATTAGAGTGCTTGTGCTTAATTTTAAGTTAAATTTAGATCAGCAGTTTTAGAAAGTAGTATAGTTTATGCACATAACGATATTTCTAAAGAAATCTGAGGAAAAGACTAGATCACCCACCAACCAACATATTCTTGATAGATCCCAGCCGAGTTTGACTTAGGTTATCAGGTTGAGACCGCACAGGAGAATGTTCGCAATGTAATAGCGAGATACTCCACCCTTTAAGAATGCACTTTGGCATTTATTATCTTACTATGGGCTTTGTTTTGAAGACTGCAACATCGGTTGTGAGCCGGCAAGATGCAGTAAACCTTTATCAGCCCACAGTTTATATTTTTCATCATTCATTTTTCATTTTTTCATTTTTTTTACTTTCCGTAATAGAGAAAATTTCGTTTTAGAAACTCAAGTATACAGTTGAACTAAGATGAAAATTTTCGTTTCCGAAAGAGCTTCTTTTTAGAAAATGTCGGTTTAAAGTTAAAGCAAAATTAAGCACGTTTATTAGTCAGGTTAAGAGCTTCGGGGAGAAAAAGCGACAAGTTACACTCATAAGCTTTTAAGATATCCAACTAATCCTTGTTTAGCATCTTACTTGTAAACAACACTATCATTTTTCGTTCTTCACGAATTTTAAAGTCCGTGAACGCTTAGTCTAAAAGTTAAGGAACAAGCTAAGAGCTCAACACGCTCGACCGAGTCAAAATTTATTCTCATTCTACCCATTAGGAAAGTCAAAACTGTGACAAAACACTTATTTTATTTTTGAAAATTTTTAAATTTTTTTCATTTTTTTGGTATTTTTGCAAAATTTTGGTGGTAAAAACGGGATTACGTGACAACCGGCTGCAGGCAAAATCAAATCGAAGATTCCCCCCATACTAGAACTAAACATCGTCCTCGATGTTTTAAAAGGGGGTACCTACGTAAATCTAAGGCCGTTTATTAAGTATGCCAAAAGATAAAACGTTAGTCGATTAGATTTGGATATTGGATTCCCAAAAGAAGCTGAGGATGTGAAGCTCTTGTGAGAGGCTTCAAAATCCAGGACATCCTGGACAAATAAACCACAAAAACACAAGCATACGAGAAATGGAAGAGGCACACCTCCTCACGTCACACAGTTAGAAGAAAATAGAAAGAAGATAGAAGGATAAGCATGGGTTGCCTCCCACGAAGCGCTTGTTTAAGGTCACTATGCTTGACCCGTCCCCGAATTCATTGGTCCATGGGGAACGTCTGGAGATCCGGGACTACCAATTGTGGTACGTCCCCTCCAAAGTAGTGTTTCAAGCGGTGACCATTCACTTTGAAATTTGGCCTGAAATTTTGGGATAACTCGACAGTGCCATATGGAAAGACTTGGGTTACGGTGAATGGTCCACTCTAGTGGGTCTTAAGCTTGCCCGAGAAAATCTTTAATCTAGAGTTAAAGAGTAGGACTCGATCACCGACGTTGAAAACGCGGTTTTTGATCTTGGAGTCATGGTCGTCTTTTGTTTTTCTCCTTTATAGATCAAAAGAGTTTTCATAGCATGATACGAAGTTCATTTAGCTCATTGATTTTTGAACTTTGGTGATCGCCCGCGGTCACTAGGTCAAAGTTTGCATGTTTTAAAGCCCAATAGGCTTTGTGCTCGAGCTCATTCGGATAGTTTGACATGCCTTTACGTAACTTGCTTGTATGGAGTACACCGATGGGTTGGTTTTGTTAAGTGTGCGGAAAGGCCCGAAGTGCGCTTCATCTAGTTTATCTTGACCAAGAGGCATGGTTTTCGCCTCCTGTCCCATTCTAATCACCATATCCCCTTTCCTCCTCCCTCCTCCCCCCCCTATCCCTACCCTCCTTCTATTGGCCTTTCAAGAATTCTTTTCAAACCACGATTGGACACCTCAAATTGCCCACTTGTTTGTGGGTGATATGCGGTGGAGAGATGATGAGTGACTCTGTATTTAAGCATGACCTTTGCAAACTGGTCATTGCAAAAATAGGTTTCGCGATCACTTATGATTACACGAGCAGCACCGAATCTGGCGAAGAGATATTTGAGAAAGAATTTCATACAACTCGGGCGTACATGGTGGGAGGCTTTTTCTTAACCCATTTCAATAAGTATATCGTACGGCTCCACGAGTATAGTATTTGTTCCCTCTTGAAGACCGGGAACAGGCCCAATGAAGTCAATTACCCAAACATCTAAGATTCACAAAACTTGGATGGAATTTTGAGGCACTTCTCCATCACGTTGTTGAAATCTTTTCCTTTGACGCTGGCACGAGTCGCGAGTTTTTTAACCAACTCGTGGGCATCTTTGTAAAATCGGCTTTGGGCAAGAAGAATACCGGCATCAAAGACCTTTTTTGGCAGTGAGATATTGCACCATTGTGTCACCCCGTGGGTCCATATGTGGCAGGACTTCGAGGATTTGTCGAAGCTTCCTTGCGTGCACACACCGCGGATCACTTGATCGCCCCCATATCTTAAACACAGAAGGGGTTCGATCCAAAAGTAGTGCTTGACGTCTTTGAAAAACTTTCCTTTTCTACTGATCGACTATCCCTTTTGATCCACAAAATTCCCCGATGTAGTTTGCAAAATCGGCAAACCATGAGGCATTATCATCACCACGAAAGGTAACCATCCCAAGTGTCTCGAGAGGAAATGTTTCCGTAATTTCCTTTTCTGAGGCTTACTTTGAGGGGGATTTTCAGTTCATAGAAAGGTGGTCGGCGGCGAGATTTTCTGCTCCTTTTTTATCATGGATAACGACATCAAATTCTTGGAGCAGCAAAATCCACCGAAGCAATCTTGGCTTAGCATCCTGCTTAGCGAGCAGATACTTGAGAGCCGAATGGTCCGTATACGCTATGCTTTTAGACAAGACAAGATATGGCTGAAATTTCTCGAAAGCATACACTACGGCAAGTAATTCTTTTTCCGTTGTAGTTATATGTGTTGAGCTTTGGTCATGGTTTTGCTTGCATAGTGTATCGGCTAGAAATGTTTGGTCTTACGTTGCCCCAGGACGGCCCCAACAGCAAAATCACTTGCATCGCACATGATTTTAAAGGGCAAGTTCCAATCGGGGGCAACTAGAATTGGAGCCTGGGTCAACTTTATCTTATAAGTCTCAAATGCTACATTACATTCCTTCTGAGAAGATAAAACGGAGTTAGTTTCTTTTTCAAGGAGGTGGGTCATAGGCCGGGCAATTTTGGAAAAATCCTGAATAAATCGTCGATAGAACCCGGGCATGGACCGAAGGAAACTCGAATACCCTTCACGGTAGTGATGAGCAATTATTGCAATGACATAACTTTTCTTATCTGCCTTCAATCCCGGTGTCTTGATAATATTATGGCTAAGGAATATGCCTTCCTTAACCATAAAGTGGCCACTTTCCCTAATTTAGCACAAGATTGGTGTCTTACACCTTTAGAGCATTTTGTCTAAATGGAAAGGCAAGGAGGGAGAAGGAATCACAGAAAAACAAGAAAAATCATCCATGAAGACTTCATGTTTTCTCAATCTATCATGAAGATTGCAAAACATGCACTTTGGAACGTGCCCGGTGCATTGCATAAACCAATAAGGCCTGCGACGATAGCAAATGTCCGTAAGGGCAGGTGAAGGTAGTATTTTCTGATCAAGGGGGTCATCAGGATTTTGAAAATAGCTGGAAAATACGTCCAAAAAGCAATGTAATCATTTCCGGTCTAAACTTTCAGCATCTGATCCTATTTAAATGGCAACGGGAATGGTTCTTTACGAGTTGCATCATTGAGTTTTCGGTAGTCGATGCAAACTCGCCATCCCGTAACCAACCTAGTGGGTATTAACTCATTTTCTTCATTTTTTACCACAGTTATGCCTCCCTTCTTAAGGACAC
Organism: Tanacetum coccineum; assembly: GCA_026074375.1. Classification (NCBI taxonomy): domain Eukaryota; kingdom Viridiplantae; phylum Streptophyta; class Magnoliopsida; order Asterales; family Asteraceae; genus Tanacetum; species Tanacetum coccineum. Next base: position 49,747 of record BQNB010004295.1, read on the forward strand.
AATGAACCGGGCTTACCCAGGGACTGTCAGAGATAGGGTAAAATTAAACCCAGCATCAAAATTTTTTTTTTTGATAACTTCTTGCTAATAACCTCATGGATTTTTGGGGGATAACCACTTCTCTCTGATGTTGAACAATGGGTTTGGCATTTTCCTCCATCAAAATCTTATGGGTGCAAAACTGTGGATCTATCCCCTTAATATCAGAAATCTTCCAAGCTATGGCATGTTTATGTGACTTGAGAACCTTGATCAGGCGGTTTTATCCTCATCTTAAAGTTTTTAGCGGATGATGAACGTGTAATTTGTCCCATACACCCTCCAAAAACGCATACTCAAGATAGGATGGTAAGTCTTTGAGTTCTAGGTCAGGAGGATCTTCACATGAAGATTTAATCTTTTCAGGCACATTAATTTCACAAAGTGGTGACGGAGGGAGATTTGGGTCACTATTGATCACACTTAACAATTCCTCAAGGTAAACAGTATCTTCCTCAGAATCATAGATGCCGTCAACACCCGATGGTATTGAATCATTGTGTTCAAGAAATGCATCGATCTCTTCCATAAGAAAATCACTACCTTCGAAGTGGACTGTGAAAGTTGGAGAGGCGAGATACGATCATTAAGGTCCGAAAGGGGAAGTGGGATTGCCACTTTTAGAAATTTCAAGTACTTCTTAAACATATTCTTCACAAGCAATCTCAATAACATCGACTCGGTTCACCGATTCAATGATATTGTAGGAGAAGTCTTAGTATCACCAACTTTGAAGGTCACGGATTGGTCATCATGTCTAAGGATCATTTGTTCAACGTGAACATCTATCAAGGCACGTGTCGTTCTCAAGAAAGGTCTTCCTAGAATTAGGGGAACCCGAGGATCGGCAACGTAATCAACGACCATAAAATCGGCAGGAAAGAAGAACGTTCCAACTTTCACGAAAACATCTTCGGCGATGCCGGTTAGAGTAGAACCTATGTCAGTCTAAATCCTAATTCTAATGGAAAAGGGGGTTTTTTGGCCTAAGAGACTGTCACGGTTTGGTTGGTGACTACAATCAATTTAAAAAACTGTTACCCACGCAAGCTAATTAACAAAAGATAAAAGAGCGGTCGAACCTTATATAAGAAAACTGTATTAACCATTATTAATCCGATTAGAATGTTGGTTTGTTTATTTAGTGCAATGATTTCTTCTCTCGAGAGGGCATATCATTCTTAAGACTTAGGCGTTACATCATCCTAAGACCTAGCCACGTTAATTCTGTCACAATTAAAGCATCCGCATCTAGCATCCTTATTTTCTTATTATAATCTATCTTAGGGATTAAAGCAATGGTGATCTTGTTAAACCCTAGCTCATAGAGACTTTACCCACTTACTGCTTAATGGCAATCTATACACTAGTAGTCCACTTGTCCAACTATCTAATGGAATCAGAACGTTATTTGTTGAATTATCTAGGTCACCTGCTAGTCAACACGATCAATAAACCATTGGCAATATCCAATTAACTAGTTAAGCCTGAAGCGTATCCTAGACACAGACTTAGAAGGACAATATTTCTGTAACTATTATTCTAGGTGTATAAATTACTATATGGAGAGCTATCCCGGACTCTAGATCCAATTGGTCCACTTAGCTAGATCCAATTAAATGAAAGGTCGCATACAAAAGCGCGTAAACAAGTATAAATTGATAAACATAAACAAGCATACAACGATAAATCAAGAAATTGATATAAACAAATACCAAACATTCAGATCTTCATAATAATGGCTAATACCCGAAGGTATTAGCCTTCAATCGTCATAATAAATACAAGAGTAATAATTTAGCCAAGGTAAACTAACCGAGTTAACGAATGATACCAAAAACTGAACGATTACTAAGGTATATGGAATTACATGATGTCTCCTATGGAATTGAATACGTTGCTCGACCACTTCTGCTCTTTTTCTCCTCTGAAAATCGACTTTTGTGGTGTAGGTATTATGATTTAGCACACTTAAAAATCATTTTTGAGTTTTCTATTTATAATGTCTGGAATTCGGTTCAATACGGCGTATCCAATGGGTTGGATACGGCGTATTGGGGATTTCTTGGAGTAGGGACTACGTTTGATATCTTTTAGAATATTATATTGATTCCATATCTTGAATACGGGGTATTGCGACCTCTGGATACGGCGTATTGATCTTTAATCTTCTGTTGTCTTTGGTGAGTGCAGGCACGGATAAGCCGTATCTTCTTGATGGATACGGCGTATTGGTCTTCAGAATAGTAATCTTCAAAATATCTTCATTTAATCTCCAGAATGCACGCCTTTTGCTATGTTTCACCAATTACTCCATAATTACTGCAATTCTCAAATATAAACAATTATGTAACAATTCTTTGCAATAACTATACAAAATAGGTTAATATCGTAGGATAAACAATGCTATAAAATAGACGTTATTTGATGGTGCTGACAAAGATTCTGAAGAACAAGCTGATGCAGAGAATGCTGAAACTGATAAAGCTGATGAAGAAAAGACTGAACAAGAACATGTTGAAGATCAAGGAGGAAATGAACAAGCTGGAAATGCACAAGCTAAAGTTTATGTTTCTAAACCCCAGATTATGAAGCCTGTTGCAACACTAATTAGTTCCAGTCTGACTCTATCATCTGCCGAATACACAAATTAGTTTCTCAATGATAATCTTCATGTGTCAGTAAATGAAGTTTTGAAAGAACCGGTTGAGACAGAAGCTCAATCAATGGTGGATATTCCAGCTGAACAAAGACCTCTGCTTGTTGATACAACCGTGACACGGTTTCCTGAAACAACAATGCTTTCACCAAAGCCACAACCACCACAAACAAAATAAAGCAAGACTAAACGAATCATTAAGAAGTCCAAGAAACCTGAAACCTAAGTCGATACTGGTGTGCTAGATAGCAGAGTCACCAGACTTGAGAAGACGGTTAATGCAATGTCTAGGTTAAATCATCCTGAAGCAATTGACAAGTTAGTGCAAGCTCGCTTGAAGATTATTCTAGCAAAAGATGTACCTGCTTTTGTAAGATAAATCTAGAGAAAGAAACCAAGAAGAGCACGTCGAAGTACTCAACAACACCATTTAATCAAGCAGCTCTCGATGAATTTGATCATAAGGACAAGTTGTTCAAAATGATGAGTGAATCCAAGTCATACAATAAACATCCAACACATAAGGCTCTGTATGATGCTCTTGTGCAATCACTAATTGTTGACGAGGTTGACATGGATAAACAGTTAGAAGATCCACCTACTCAGAAAAAGAGACGTCGAGATGATCAAGATCAAGACCCTCAAGCAGATGCTGAAAAAAGAGGAAAAGAAAGGATCCTGATACTTCATCTTCTAAGAAAGGCAAAACTCAAAGTAAGTAATCAAAGAGTACTAAAGCCCCACCTGGACCATCTCCAACTAAGAAAGTCATGGATGATGATGAACAATTACAAGATGGTGCGGTGGATGACACAGAAATGGAATAAGATGTTGACATGGCTGTGGATGATGTGCCACAAGATGATACTGGTCCAAATGGTTCAAGCAAGATGTTGTAGTGAGGCCTGAGACTCCTGATCCTGAATGGCGTAAAGAACAAATGATGTTCCCGAGAAAAGTTGGTTTAGTGACATGGTGAATGCGGAAAAGGGTCTAGTCACATTTAATGATGTAATGGGTTCGGTCGTTGATTTTACCAAGTTTACCAAAAAAATTCTCTAAGAAGACAAGATCACAAAAGCCGGCCTCGAAGGACCAGCATTCAAGTTACTCAAGGGCAACTATAAGAACTACATCAAGCTAGAGTACAATTTCGAGCAGTGTTACTTAGACTTGACTGATCAGATCGATTGGATAAATCTAGAAGGTGAACGAGTTCCTTATGATCTAAGAAAGCCTCTATTGTTGCAAGGCCCTCCTGGTCGAACAACCATTCCTGTGGACTTCTTCTTCAACAAAGATCTAGAGTATTCGAAGAACGGAAGCACAGAAAGGAAGTATGCCTCCTCACTTACCAAATCAAAGGTTGCACGGTATGAATTAGAAGGCCTGGAAGAAATGATTCCAAATCTTTGGATATCATCCAAAGAGAAATATGACATGAATGAAACTCTTGGAACTCACCACTAGGGTCCCAAACGTCATAAATTTCACAGGGCAAGACACAAGCAAATATTATTCACAAAGTGTATTCTTAAATAAAATCCTCAGCATCATCAGAATATCAGTTGACAAGCAATTTGGCTATGGTTATCTGAAGGAGATTGTTGTTAGAAGAGCAAATCAGAAGGAGTACATTTTTAATGAAGCTAACTTCAAAAGACTCCATCTAAATGACATAGAAGATATGTATCTACTGAATGCTCAAAACAAACTCTACCATCTCAAAGGCCATGAGCAGACTAATCTGGTTATGGCTCTACGATTCTTTATTCGAAGAATCATTCTTAAGAAATGGGTAGAAGATGTTCAACTTGGGGTGGATAGTTATCAAACAAAGCTCAACATCACAAGACCACAAGTCAGGTGTGATGGTCTTGAAGCCAAAGAACTATACACACGCATGTACGAACCTAGAGGAGTGGTTTATCTGAACAAGAACAATGGCAAATATCTGATGAGGATTGACGAGTTACACAAGTTCATTGATGGCACGCTCAAGTCAGTTTATGATATTCTGAATACAAGACTACATAACTTTATGTTGGGATACAATACTGGCATGCTGAATAGAGCTTGGACTGAAATGGATCAGGAAATAACATCTACCATGCTGGAGCAGATTGAGAAGACATTGCTAACAAGACGGATTATGAGGAGTTTAGAGTGTTTTATGGGTGGCAGAAGCATCGAGACGGACTACAGACTGCTTACGCAGAAAGAATAACTTTGTTATTCTAGGTTTTCTAATTTCAGGTCCTGTCTCGTACTTTATCTTGTAAATATGTAAATATGTAGTGTAGGATTAATACTATATATGGTGTTCGAGTACACTTTTTCATGAATTTTTCAGTAAATTCAAAATCTTTCATAATATGTACTAAACACTATACAATTCCATTATAAATTGAGGGGGAGCTGTAAAATGTTCCATAATAAGCATGCTAATTCTGAAAGCTTTTTTCTCCCCTCAATCAATTGATATCCAAAATATCAAGAGATTTGATATTTTTGATAAAGAGAGAAAATGTGATTAAAATATACAACGTATAAAGTGTGATCTAAATGACTGATGTGCTGTCGTTGTATGGTATATTTAAGATGATTCAAGTTTTAAATTTATATTTTGCCGACTAAACCAAAAACAACACTTTAACGGGTAGTGTACCTGATCGGTAGTAGTTTCGTGGTAAGTAGGGTGTCGAACACTTGAAACGAGGTTAAATCTATCAATTTAATTAATATCTTGGTTATCTAATCTATGATAATTCTATTCTATTCTAATCCTATGTTAAACCTATGTTAGTCTAAATCCTAATTCTAACGGGAAAATGGGGTTTTCAGCCTGAGAGACTGGCACGGTTTGGTTGGTGTCTAAAATCAATTCAAGGCACTTTTACCCACACAAGCTAATTAATAAAAGATAAAAGAGCGGTCGAACCTTATATAAGAAAACTGTATTACCATTATTAATCTGATTAGAACGTTGGTTTGTTTATTTTGTGCAATGATTTCTTCTCTCGAGGTGGCATATCATTCTTAAAACTTAGGCGTTACGTCATCCTAAGACCTAGACACATTAATTATGTCACAATCTGACGATCTGAATAAAGATCCTTATGTGTTTGATTATATCTATTCCCTTTTTAGGGATTAAAGCAATGGTGATCTTGTTAAACCCTAGCTCATAGAGACTTTACCCACTTACCGCTTAATGGCAATTTATACACTAGTAGTCCACTTGTCCAACTATCCAATGGAATTAGAACATTACTTGTTGAATTATCTAGGTCACCTGCTAGTCAACACGATCAATAAACCATTGGCAATATCCAATTAACTAGTTAAGCCCGAAGCGTATCCTAGACACAGACTTAGAAGGACAATATTTGTGTAACTATGATTCTAGATTTATAAATTACTATATGGAGAGCTATCCCAGACTCTAGATCTGCTTGGTCCGCTTTACTAGATCCAGTTGAATGATAGGTCGCATACAAAAGCGCGTAAACAAGTATAAATTGATAAACATAAACAAGCACGCAAAGATAAATCAAGAAATCATGATAAAAAAATATCAAACATTCAGATCTTCATAATAATGGCTAATACCCGAAGGTATTAGCCTTCAAACGTCATAATAAACACAAGAGTAATTATTTTGCCAAGGTAAACTAACCGAGTTAACGAATGATACCAAAAACTGAACGATTACTAAAGTATATGGAATTACACGTTGTCTTCTATGGAATTGAATACGTTGCTCGACCTCTTTTTCTCTTTTTCTCCTCTGAAAATCAACTTTTATGGTTTAGGTATCGAGAATATAATTCTGCACACCTAAAACTCGATTTTGAGTTTTGTATTTATAGGGTCTGGAAGTCGGTTGGATACGACGTATCCAAGAGTTGGATACGGCGTATTAGGGATTTCTTGGAGTAGGGACCACGCTTGATATCTTCCAGAATATTATATTGATTCCATGTCTTGAATACAGCGTATTGAGTCCTCTGGATACAGCATATCGATCTTTATTCCTGAGTGGTCTTTGGTGAGTTTAGGCACGGATACGCCGTATCTTCCTTGATGGATACGGCGTATTGGTCTTCAGAATAGTAATCTTCAAAATATCTTCATTTAAGCTCCAGAATGCGCGCCTTTTGCTATCTTTCACCAATTACTCCATAATTACTGCAATTCTCAAATATAAACGATTAAGTAACAATTCTATGCAATAACTATACAAAACGGGTTAATATCGTGGGATAAATGATGCTATAAAATAGACGTTATTTGATGTCATCAAATATCTCCCCATTTGAATCCTACTTGTCCTCAAGTAGCCTTTAGAAGTTTATAAAAATGTATCCCTAAGGATATGTTCGTTATAAGCTCGTTTTTCAATCTATTACAAGTACTCAACCAAACACCTTCTCGAAATAGGAAGATGGAAACACTCAAATACTCAACTAATATATGATCGGTAACATGCTATTAATTCGCTTATTTCTCGGTCGTGCGGGACGTATTTCTTATCATAAGCTTGGCAAGGATACATATCTCCACCGCTAAAGCTAAGGAGTAACAAGTTTATAAAGGTAAATATGGGTTTTTGTATGGAAAGGCGTACGGTTGATCATTCTACAATCTTTCACCAGAAGTACCACTCCAACAAGGCAGATGAAGCACACATACACACTTGGAACGCTAGGATAGACATGTGTGTTCGATCACATCCCCATTCGAATTTAACCAACGGTTAGGATGAAGAATAATATAGGGTAGGAACCTTCTAACTTTCACCAAAAGTCGTAAACCAACGAGGCAGCTAAGCATGCATACATGGCCGTAACGACGGAATAGACATGCACGCTCGAACAAGTCCTCATTCGCGTAAAACCAGTGGCAAATCATCAGGTGAGAGGGAAGTAAATTGTTGTTAAATCAAAATCAAGAAACAAATAGATTAAGACTTTATGATAGAAGTTGCTAGACACTTATTTCCCGACCGTTACTGATAAAGACACAACTATTTACAACGTCTTGATCATAGATCAAAAACAACAACCTAAGTTGGCGTTCTCGTAACGGTCAACTTCCTAATCTTCCCAAAACTTTACATACTCTACAAGGCAAGTGGAGATATCTTCTACTTTGTACAATACTTTACATCGTTGATTTTTTAGACGTATCAACGAATAATCGATCCTTCGTGTAATTCCTTCGGTAATTGCGAAACGATTATCTTCAAACTTTCTTTCTCTTTTTTTCAATTTTTTTTTGCTAACTAAACTTTAAATCTTGGGGTAGTTTCACCATCTTCACAATCATAATAATTCCGGATAATTCCTTTGGTAGTTCCTTCGTCTTCGGATTCACCAATAATTGTGATGGTAGTAAAATCACATGAGCTTTGACTACTAATATACATTCCCATTTGCAATGCGCAAATTTCCAACCGCACCAAAGATAGAAAATGACACAAGACTCGGGAAATACAAACTTTACACTTTAACTAGCAACTATAAATTAAACTTAATCTAACAGGGTAGGTTAAGGTGTAAGGGTGTAACAAAACAAATAGTTGGTGTAAATCCTAAAGGATTGGCTCTACGGGTTGTTCTAATAGATCATCACTCTAAATATGAGAGTGGAAAAGGGTTTAAACGGGAGGTTAACTAACCGGTGTAGTTAGTTAATAAGCAACATGTAAAGGCGATTTGGGTTTAATCCTAAAATTTTTCAATTTAAACAAGTTACTCCAATTAAATCCATAATACTCATTATTGCGATCTCGAATAGATATACCAAGCCAAGTTCTAAAGTCTACAACATCACCGACACACTCATATTTTGTGGAATTTGTGTAAACATTTAGAAATGGAAAGGTTAAATCCTCACAATATCTAACAAGGTTTATTGTGTGCGGGTTATGTATCAAGTAATTTCACAAAAGTATGCTTGAAATTTTTTTAAATTTGAGCATAATTTAAGCTTTTTATTGTGAAAAATAGGACAAGAAACATTCTAATTCCATCCCCCCACTTGAATTATACAACGTCCTCTTTGTATATATAAAACATTAAATACGGGAATTTAAAAAGAATTAGAATGAGAAACTCCTTGATATTTGCTCGGTAGATTCTCCAAGTTGCTTTTATGAGCAAGATTGTGTGCTGAAAAAGCGTCTAAAATTTAGCACGAACAGCACACGCATAGAATTCAATAAAATATGCATTCCACCAACTTCGTCGATATTTTTTTCATGAGGTCTTGTGTAAAATATAGGAAGAACAAGTGCATTCCTATCTTGGTACCTACGGTTAATTTAAACTAAACTAAGCAAACTAATTACGGGTCAGACTGATGGACACGGCGTATCAGTTTAGTGAATATGCCGTATTCAAAATCTGACAATAATATTTTTAAAGTGAAATAAAATAAAGACTGATAACGTCCAGACAATCAATACGCCGTATGGTATGGGGCGGATACGCCGTATTGATGTCTGGGAAGACAGACTCGATAAAATTAAATAACATTTCGGGTTGTCTCCCGGGAAGCACTTTTGTTTACAGCTAAGTCTTTAAGTTAGACTTTTCTTCAGCTTCCTTTTTATTTGGTGTATGTCACCATCCATCCTTCGTCCATAATCTGAAAGATTTCTTAGTAAGCTCGGCATGCCTCTTTTCTTGTAACAGTAAGATCGTCGTATTCTTCTTCTTTTACAGCAACATACTCTTCATCATCATTAAACGAATATTTGATCATCATATATCTCCTTATATTGCACATCGGTTGCTCATGAACTTCACATAATTCTTTACTCTTATTATGTTCATGATTTATCTCATAAGCATCATCATAGTTTGTATAAGTATTCCATTGTCTCTTTTGTTCGTAACGTGACTCATCATCATCTTCTTTGATAGATCCTTCCATGATAGCTTTGTTTCTTAAAGCCTCGTCCTTTAATTTGCAATCCTCCAAAGCTTCGTACCACTCGTAATTCTGATAATGGAGTTGGTTTCCAATTATGTAAGCTTCGGGTAAATTTCCTCCATTACAGTATCCATCATCCTTCCAACCACATGTTGTCCATTTCGAACATCCACTCTTATAATTGAAAGGCTTGCAAGTATGTTTAACTGGTGTGGGTTTGGTCTAAATTCCAGCGTCAGTCCATGGTTTCTCATCAGTCCATGGTTTCTCATCTACCCATGGTACATCCTTATTCAACAATCAGGACATCCTCAGCCTCAGCAAGGGCACCAGCTGCAGCATCGGGCTGCCTCTCTGGTCCCATGGCCACCCAAGCCCAAGTATCATCAAACTGCACATAAATCTGCAGCCTCACCAGTTCAGCCATGTCAATAATAGGAAGTTCAGGGGCAATAACCGTCAATCCTCCCAGTATCTCAGCATCCAGAAGTCCAAAATGCTCAGCCAATCGAGCTATAAACTACCCACCGGAAATATGTGCCCCGCTCTTCCTCCCAGTGGCAAACCTCCTCAAAATTGGGCTAACAAGTAAGGGATGTTGACCGATCTAACATCCAGCCCTCTCAAGTAAAACAAATCAGTCACGGTCACCTTCTCAGGTGCCTGACTCCTCCCAGCAATACTGTGTGCCATCATCCTATGGCATAGTCTTAAGACCGGATCCCTGATCAAAGTGTAGGAAGAGGGAGGTCCCAAGAAATCTCCATCGGTCGAAATGTCCCTCCAATAATCATGTAGATCCCCCTTCCCAGGGATCATCCTCTCACTCTCACTTTAGTACCTAGCAAAACTGAGGGACTCCATCTCCTCCCCGGTGTGTAATCCCAAGGCCAGAATAAACAGCCTCCAACTCAATCATCTCCTGGATCCACCTAACTAAAACTGAATAGTGTCTAGAGCATCCAAGTCAAGTAATACCTCACCAAATCTGAGCGTGCTAAGGAACTCCAGAATAAGCTCACAAATCAGTGGTCCCCTAGTACCAAACAACCTACCCCAAGCCTGACTAGTAAACACTACTACACCGGCCTCATCACGGTGCTCCATCGCCATACTAGCAAACAAGCCGTCCCTCAGAAGCTCGGGCATACCCTGAAAATCTACAACCTTTACCATGCGTATCTCTCGAGTGTAAATCCTCTCTAACCTCGACTCAAAATCTGCTATATCTGAATCAGTATACTCCAGCCCCTCGTACCTAAGAAATCTGTGTCTCTGCTCACGTGGTGGGAGAGCCATATCTGCAAAATCAACGAGGAAAGCACAAGAGTATAGAAACTATTAACCTTCTGTACTGAGAGTGCATACGGCGTATCAAATAAATGAATACGTCGTATGGGGATCAATGAGTCAATACGCCGTATTGATTTTAGTCAATATGACGTATGGGTCTGTGATTCCAGGATCCTAATTTTCTCAATATGTCGTATTTAATTTAATGAATACGCTGTATTGGCATTTTAAAATTAGGTAAAAATTGATCAATACACCGTATCCATGTGAGTGGATACGCCGTATTGAGTCTGGAGAATGAAAACGAAAGGGGGTTTCCCCTATTTACCCATTTTTAAAACCTTCCAAACAACTTAGACTAATTCAGGGGGGTAAAGGAGTCCTAAAAGTATCCATCTATGGCATCACACAAAAACCATGAAACCCTAACCCTAATATTATAAAAAAATTGAAATAGTAACTCGAAAAGAAAAAGGGCAAGATTATTACCGTATGATTGAGACAAATAGAGTGCAAATATGAATCAATATCAAGGGATTATCTCAAAGAATAAAGCGGTAAAGAGTGTGTGTGTTTGTGGGGAAAATGGGTGGTAAAAACTGATCTGGCGTATTGAGTGGGTTTTTATACTCAAACTCGATACGCCGTATTGAAATGGTTAATATGTCGTATTGGCGAATTTTTTTTAAACTTAGTCAACTTTTATGGAAAATAGTGGATACGCCGTATTGGTTTTACCTAAATATGTCATATATGTTTTTGGCGACCAATATTCCTAAAGATTTAACAAAGAAGACGTACATTGGCCTCCGCAACATTATTATACAATCAACATCCTTATAATACCGCTTAGGGTCGAACGGAACGCCAAACGGCGCACATATATTCATAATGAGGTAGAATAGCATTCCGTTTACTTAATATATCCAAATCATGATTTTTACATTTAGATTTATGACAAAATTTCCCGTTCTGAAATTTTTAGTTCTTTTGTCGTGACTTGTTTCAAAAAGCGTAGTTGACCCATGTGTACTTTCGTTATCCTCAAAAGACAGTATTATATCGATTTCATTATTATCATTGTCTTTTTCTGATTTTAAATCATCAGAACGGATAATGTTGAAGGGCAGTAGATCATTAAAGTACAAAACATTTTGTTCCTCCTCATCATATTCAGGCAATGATGTTTCATCATCAAATTTGTCAATATGTTGATGGTTTAAAATTGGTTCAGTTAATAAATCTGATTTAGACATTTGAGCATCATTGTAAACAATGGCTGGAAATTCATTCTCAAAATCTTCAAAGAAGTCTAAATCATCAAAACGACTGATCGCAGGCTCAGGTGATGGAATTGAAGGCATGAATTTTTCATAATCATTTTCTAAATTCGTTTTCAAATCGTTGACAGAAATCATTTTATAAGAAAACGAGTTTTTGTCACAAATTATTGTGTAATCCTCATCGTCGGATTCGTCAAATGATATTCTAAAGTCGATTTCATCGTTAACGGGAGTACTTACTTGAGATTTGCACTGAAGTGCATCTTGAGGTTCAAAGGCATCATCAACGATTATAGCTGGGAATTCAGCTTCCATAGATCTAAGGTCATAAAGATCGTCATCAACCCTGATCTTTCCATATGTAGCAGTTTGCCAATTAAACACTCGACCATGCCTACGAGCTTTTTCTTCTTCAAACTTGATAAATTCTTCCATAGTCATGTTGGGATCATCCATCCTGAAATAAACTTACTAGAAAAATTATTAAATAACCAATACGTTGTATTCATTGAACTGAATACACCGTATCATATAAGAATATAAAAATTAACTCCGAAAAACTCCATAATTCTAATGGCTAGATCTAATCTAATTTAAAAAAACCAAAATAACAAAATAAAAATCAAGTTAATTTTTCACTTCCACCGGCATAGCGGGCACAAAAACTTGGATGTCTATTCGTTTGTATGGTATATTTAAGATGATTCAAGTTTTAAATTTATATTTTGCCGACTAAACCAAAAATAACACTTTAACGGGCAGTGTACTTGATCGATAATAGTTTCGTGGTAAGTAGGGTGTCGAACACTTGAAGTGAGGTTAAATATATCAATTTGATTAATATCTTGGTTATCTAATCCATGTTAATTCTATTCTATTCTAAACCTATGTTAAACCTATGTCAGTCTAAATCCTAATTCTAGCGAGAAAAATGGGGGTTTTCAGCCTGTGAGGCTGGCACGGTTTGGTTGGTGTCTATAATTAATTCAAGGCACTATTACCCATGAAAGCTAATTAACAAAAGATAAAAGAGCGGTCGAACCTTATATAAGAAAACTGTATTAACCATTATTAATCTGATTAGAACGCTGGTTTGTTTTCTTTAGTGGGGTGGGGTAAATGTTCCTTCGCTCGAGGTAGCATTAATTCTTAAGACATCAGGCGTTAACAAGCATCACTGAGACCTACACCACAATAATTCTGTCACAATTAAAAAAGCACCGCAAAAAAGCATCCTTATTTGCTTATTGAAAAACTATCTTAGGGTTTTAATAATTATATATATTTTTAAAGCAATCGTAATCTTGTTTAAAACCCTAGCTATAAGACTTTACCCACTTACCGCATAATGGCAATTTATACACTAGGTTAGTCAACTTGTCCAACTAGTCCAATGGAATTCACAAGGAACGTGTTGGAAATTATCTAGGTTACCTGCTAGTCAACAAAACGACAATAAACCATTGGCAATATCCAATTACTAGTTCAGCCCGAAGTGTACCCTAGACAGAGACTTATACAAGGACAATATTTATGTTACTAAAAGATTCTAGATGTATAAATCACTACATGGAGAGCTATCTCGGACTCTAGATCTACTTGGTCTGCTTCACTAGATCCGGTTAAATGATAGGTCGCATACAAAAACGCGTAAACAAGTATAAATTGATAAACATAAACAAGCACTCAATGATAAATCAAGAATTCAAGATAAACAAATACCAAACATTCAGATCTTCATAATAATGGCTAATACCCAAAGGCATTAGCCTTCAAACGTCATAATAAACACAAGAGTAATTATTTAGCCAAGGTTAACTAACCGAGTTAACGAATGATACCAAAAACTAAACGATTACTAAAGTATATGGAATTAAACTATGTCTTCTATGGAATTGAATACGTTGCTCGACCTCTTCTGCTCTTTTTCGCCTCTGAAAATCGACTTTTGTGGTTTAGGTATTGAGAATATAATTTAGCACACTTAAAACTCGTTTTTGAGTTTTGTATTTATAGGGTCTGGAAGTCGGTTGGATACGGCGTATCCAAGAGTTGGATACGGCGTATTGGGGATTTCTTAGAGTAGGGACCACGCTTGATATCTTCCAGAATATTATATTGATTCCATATCTTGAATACGGCGTATTGAGTCCTCTGGATACGGCGTATTGATCTTTATTCCTGAGTGGTCTTTGGTGAGTGCAGGCACGGATACGCCCTATCTTCCTTGATGGATACGGCGTATTGGTCTGCAGAATAGTAATCTTCAAAATATCTTCATTTAAGCTCCAGAATGCGTGCCTTTTGCTAACTTTCACCAATTACTCCATAATTACAACAATTCTAAAATATAAACGATTAAGTAACAATTCTTTGCAATAACTATACAAAATGGGTTAATAACATGGGATAAATGATGCTATAGAATAGACGTTATTTGATGTCATCAATCTCGCAACAACTCAATGCAACCCAAACAGAATTTTTACAATCTTCAGCCAGCGGCTCCTGTTGAGAGTGTGCATGAGAAGAAATATTACAGTATTCCGGATATTTCGGGACTACTTCTGAATCGGGAGCCCAAGATTTTACCTGACCGGGATGGTGCAGCGAGACACGGGACTCTCAAGGAACCGCGGCAATCGAATTATGATGGCCCATTGTACAGGTCTGGTAGTATTTTAGGTTACGGTGGATTATCGTAATCAAAATTATCGCGTGATGCAGCAGCTTACATGCTTCTGTCGAGTTACGGTTCTGGATTAGGGTTATCGGACACATGGTCAATGTGGTCAAAACAACCATCTAAACAATTTAGTGTGGCAGAAAAGATTAACTCGCAAGCAAATTTCAACACTCAATAAGCCACCACACCAGCTGTTGATTTTGAAGCAAATATTTTAAAATCTTTGCGGCTTTGTATTGTAAAACTATTGAAGCTTAAAGGTTCTGAGTGGTTGTTTAAGCAGAACGGGGGTCTAGACGAGGATCTCATTGACCGTATAGCGGCTAGAGAAAGATTTATGTATGAACTCGATAGTAATGAGGCGAGTAGGATGGGTCTCGGTGAAATGAAAATGGATGAAGACATGGGTTATCTAGTGTCACACCCCGTCATAGGCAGAAACACGAGAATGCAACATAATGATCAATCATACCACAAGATTCAAAATAGAGAAATCTAAATTGTATAAATGAAAGTGTCATGACGACCATCAATCTTAATAACTTTGAGTGATTTCCAACGAAAAAGATAACAAATACTCGCTTACAAATCCAAAATACCCACGCAGGGGTCCATACAATCTTAAACATCAATCCTTAAGAAACAAATCCATAACATACTTCAAAAGCAAGACCTCTCAAACATGATCCATAAAAGGTACACTTAAAGTCTGCTAACATGCATCACAATTCTACTGACCATTTCCTTCACCTGAAAATGATACTCGAAAACATCAACAATAATAATGGTGAGCTCGTAGGTTTGAAGAAACTCAGTCGTTGTGCCAATATCTTAAACAGTTGGACGATTGTGTAGTATGACAGTGAATATATGCAAATACAATCAAAATCTGTGACTTAGCATCCTCGCTAATCATGTACCATGACCTAGCATCCCCGCTAGTCATCAAACCAGCATATACCAATGATTTTGGGGTCGCAACCTCGAGGTTATACGCACCTAACGGCCTCCCAGTACTTGAGCATTTACATAGGGTAACCTTTTACAAACATAGCAAATCCTTGCTAATCAGACCTTGCCATGCACCTCGATGCATGCAAGAACAATCATACCACATAATATTCACATAGCAGTCATAAGCACATAAATTGTCCCAAAAACAGTTCAAAACACATTTGACTATCATTTTCCCCCAACGGAAAAGATTTCAAAAGTGGGGCTACGAGAACTCACCTCAAGCAAAGGTCTCAACCAGCCAACTCAAAATCACAGAAGCAAATGCAGCGAAGTCCGAACACGACCTAGTCCAATTAATGTTCCACTTAGACGAAAACAGTTTTCAGGTTTGATGCATAGAAGTCAGATGCGCGTTGTATGGTTATTCTTAACATTTTCAGTGGTGTGATGGTTGACAACTTAACTCCAAAAATATCATACTTCCAACTCATACCTTAGTATAGTATATACTTATAATATTTAATATAATAGTACAGTAATCAATATCTTATATTATATATATATATATATATATATATTATATTATATATATATATATCGATACTTCCTTATTTCGGTACTTTTAGTTCATTAATTCATCATTTTTAAGTTTATATAGAATGATTTGATGCGTTTAATTATAATAAATCCTTTAGAAATAGTTCGAAAAAAAAATACAAAAAAATATAATTTTCGTCTTTTAGTCGACTTATTAAAATAATAATATTTTATTATTTTATTGAAAATCACGTTTTGAGTAAAAAATCTAAGTATAGACTTTTTACGAAATTTCGACATGACCCGTACGTTCATACACGTTTTCCAAGGTTTTAAACATTAATTTCAAACAATTTTCCACTAATTCACCATTTTCCAACAAAATGCTAAAATTTCATATTTCACAATGTTCACCAAAACGTTTTTCCCAAATGACTTCCAAAATAAATTCATAAACATGTTTCGCTTTCCAAAAGTTCGTCAAATCTCTTAAAATGACTAGTTTACGCTTATTGGGCCTTAAGACTCAATAATGATCCATTAAGATATTCATACGTGTTATATATACTTTAGGCTCAATACCAAAGCCCATTAGTAAATATAAGCCCAAAACAATAAGTAACAAAGTAATCCGAACCACAATAAGCACTCAATAAGCCACGACTTATTGAGGCATATTGGGTCACGAGCCCAATAGCTCCATAAACCCATTCTATAAGCTTAAAAATAAGCTAATAAGCTACGTATCGTATTTGGTTATCACCGTAAGCTATAAAAATAGTCCACAAAAATATGACATACTAGGGTAATAACAAAAAATACTTCCACTAACATACTTGTGGTTTTTGAACCATAATAAGCCCAAAATAAGTCAAAAAGTGCTTATAAATAAGCTATTATCCAAAATAAGCTAATTAGCAACAAATGTTTTTCAACCGTCACAACCATAATATCAAAACTAACAAATCCTTACTTTTCTTTCTTTTTGTTCGAACATAAAACATGCCCTAGATAGCCATTTGTAAACATTGTTTTTTATTTTTACGACGATCAACTTGTACAACTAATATCTATGCATCATTTAACACTCAAAAGTACAAGTTAAATAAAAATTTATAAAACTTAAAAAGAGGGTTTTGACAAGCGAGAATGAACGCGAACCGACTACCCAATTGTAGTTTTAACTATAACCCGACTACTAGAATCAACCTACGACTCTGCAAATCTTCATGTTTTTGATCAAAAGCCAAAAATATTTCTTGTTTGTGTGTTGGAGGTTGGACGAATACAAGAAAAAGGAAAGGAGAAGTGTGTGTAAATTTTTGAAGTGTGTGTTTGAAATGAGATAAAAATAAATCAAATAAGCCAAAGTTTGTACTAGTAAGGGACCATATAGCTAAAAATAAGCCACCATGTCTCCTCCCTTTGTCTATAGTCGGTGTTAACATAAATATTCGCTCAAATATGATATTTATATTTAACGATCTTCATGTTTTGATAATAACAAATATAATGTCATACTACGTAAAAGTTTATGTAAACAAGTTATTTAGTCGAAAGTTTACTTGACGCCGACAAATCACTTAAGATATGAATATGACATTATTAAACAAAGTTAATGATCAAAGAAAAATATTATCATTTGCATAAATCTTTTCTAATCAAATGATTTAAGTTAACACATGATTAATTATAAGCTAGTTATATTAATCATGTAAGACAAAATAAGATTAATCATAAGTGGAAACAATCTTTCCAAATCTTCCCAAATCTAGAAAATCTTTCCTTATTCATGATAAAAATATTTTCTTCTAGAAGAATCTATTAAACTAGTTTTAATAAGTACAAAATAATATTTTGTATAGATTTGGGGTTAATCACAAAATGACAAATGTTGTCCCAGCTCCACCCACGGATCCACCAAATACACTGGACGGATCCAGGGTATGGGAGATCCATGAGTCGCACGTATCACTCCCCTGGGACAGATTTGAATTTCAAAAGGTTGCCTATAAATACCAACCTCAAGCTTTCATTTTATACAACTCTTGACAAATATTTTCTCACACATATTTTATCTTTTGTATATTCTTTGATCATTATACTTGTTACATAATCCATTACAAGTGATCAACTCATTCCACTCTTTAGTGAAGAACACTCAAGAAGACGTCAAGCTTCAAGTGTTAATAGTTTAGTTGTGTCATCACGTTTGTGATAATCATTCATCTTGTATATCTTGTGTTGTGTGTTGTGTGTATCATATGTGTATGATAGGTTAGTATTTAGGCCATAAAATACATAGTGTGTTAGATTGGTTCTATCTCGAAGTAGAACTCGGTATTTAGCTTAGTACCGGAAAAAGTGTAAGCGACGTGTACGGTTTTCTCCGCCTAAAGGGAGCTTGTTGACATAGTGAAGATAACTCTCAAGTTGGGTACTTGGGGAGTGGAGTAGGGCGAAGAGGAGCTTCGTAGCCGAACCACTATAAATCATTGTGTCATCGGTTTGATCTTTCTTATCTTTACTTGTTCATATTTCGTAGATTGTTTATTTACTTATTGCATCGCTATCATATACACTTGTGTATATCTCTTGAGTTCACATAAGTCGACAATCTAAGTTTTAATTTTAAAACGGTAAAAACTATTCAACCCCCCTTCTAGTTTCCACAATTGGTATCAGAAGCCAAGGTCACCCAAGATCTTTAACGTATATTGTACATTAAAGCTTGAATCGATCTATGGATTCGGATAAATATCTAGAAGGGCAATCTATGCAAAGACCACCTCTTTTTGAAAGTGATCATTTTATCAACAGGCAGTGTATAAATTTATGCTATCAGTAGTAGATTTTATTTGTCGCAAGAAAGACTAATATGATAGAAGGATGAAACCGCTCGCTCAAAGTGGCTGTATCTTTATATTGTTGGCACCCCAAGTAGAGATAAGTTTTTGATTCCTCCTTTGTGGTTGATAGGTAAAAAGTCAGTACCGCAAGTGTCCTTGCATTGTTTGAGACCGGCGTGTAATTTCAATCGTAGAGTCATTTTATGATCGTCAAGGCATTACTTTTGTTCCTTGGGAAAGTTTAATTTGCACCGTGAATATTCACCATATATTTCAGCTGTGTCTAAGACGAAGGAATATTTTAGACGACGTAGAGATAACTGTGAGACCAAGTAATACTTTAATATCCAGCGTAGAGTGAGAGAGGAATGGGGTTATGTTGCTTGTAGCACCTTCTGTAAAAATGCCGCCTACATGGATACATAAATTTTGTAACCATGACAACTATAATTGATTCAACAAGATAAATAAATTTTATTACTATATTATATAGTGTTAATATATATTATATTATTAATATATATATATATATATATTAATGTGTGTTATAGATGAGATATGTATTGTCATTATAGAGAGATAGAAGATGCCGCTATGATCAGATATGTAGATGCGATATAAAATAACCTTATGGCAACCGTAAGTGTTATTATTAATGAGGATGGAAAAACGACTATCATTACAAAATACCTCGTACACACATTACCGAATGTACCCATTGACTTACTTTGAAAATTTCAGATATCAGATAGATGACTATGTAGTTATATACAACTGATACAATATCTGACTAAAAATGGTTAACGAATAGTGGAGATTTCCGCACAATCAGCGCGCTCTTTAGAGAGAAAAGAGTAATGTAATGGATTCTATCGCGTATGTTAGAAAACTTACACTATGGTTCAGAGATTGAGTGTAGAGTTGAATAGGGTCATTGCGCATGCGAACTTTTCTGCGCTAACGCACAGAAGTCGACTCTCGTAGTCTTGTGTATAGAGATGAGCATCCATGATCACGAACGAAACTGATATTCAAACTAAAGTTGCGGAAGAAATCTCTGTAGTGTGTGTTACACAAATCGTGTGAGGAGTTAGGTTCTCATTTTCGTTTTGGACTCAAGGGCTAGGAAGCGTCGGGGTTTAAAGGGTTAAAGCATAGGGAGGTTGTGTTTCTCTCATCACCACCATCTTTTCTTCGTCATCTATCGATCTTGGACATCGGTGAGTCTTTTCTTGTTTTCGTGACATTTAACCCCATATTGCGACCAAAGACCAAAGCCACCACACTCTACACTGTGTGGCACACAGAGCCCGGCCAATAGGTCTCGGCTTACCTAGGCTTTTTGTCTTATACAACGTGACAGAGATTTATAACGCATTGCAGGCTCGTGGTGTTGCGGCTACGTTTCTGAATGAAACAAGAAGTCGCTTGGTGTCTCGAAAATTTAGCCACCTAGTGGTTAAACACACAAACCACGAACAAAATAACAACTATAACCTAATTTGTAAACCATACCTTCCGCGTATAAGACTAGTAACGAGACAAGAAATCTTGTAAGAACTTTAAACATGCCGTGACTAAATGTTTGGCTCGTAAGGGGTTAACAAACCCTAAGGTTTTCGCATGAAATATGAGGAAACCCTCATACGGAACCCTCGACGTGTAGCATAAGCATGTCCATGAAACCCAAGCCAAACTACAACCGAGCCTTTCTCGTTGTGGGTGCGTACCACAGCTGAGTCTTGCTCGCTGTAGGTGCGTTATTTACGCTGCAAGAAAGAGCACACTGTGCGTGTTGTTTCAAAACAAAACCCCCACTCGTATCGCATGCAAGCAAGCGATTAATGGCAAGTTAATACTTGGTGTTGCGGCTACGTTTCTGAATGAAACAAGAAGTCGCTTGGTGTCTCGAAAATTTAGCCACCTAGTGGTTAAACACACAAACCACGAATCATATGCAAAATATATATATAAAGCTAGAATATGCATGTTGCATCAGCTGGGTAACAAAAAGATAGGAGGCCAAAAACAATGAGTGTAAGACTCACTGTTGTTACGTCATTTGGGCGGCCAAAGAGAAAAAGGAAGAAACATGTGACATTATATATATATACATGAGGTAGAAGATGACACAAAACCAAGTAGGTATAACCCACTGTGCTCGACCCAAAATCAGAAAAAGCAAGGGAAGTGGGTGACCATGTAGGGACTTCATTATTGAATTAACACTAGTAATGTTTACTTGCAAATGTTAGACGTAAAGAAGTAGGGAAGTATGCGTGTTTTCGATTCTTGGGCCGTCCCATGTCAAGACTCAAGCGAATTGGGTAAACTAGCTAACGAAATGGGATTTAATCACAAAGTTAGAAAACTATAAAAACAACGATTTTCGGCGAAATAAAAATAGTAGCGACGAAATTAATTTATAAACGTATAAATGAGCTAAACGCGGTTAAAATAAATTCTTTGATGCTAAAAATATTTAGAAGTTTATTCGGGTTTTTAAAGGTGAAAAATTATAAAAGTAAAAGAATATAAAATATAAAGAGTTGTATATATTATATATATTATTATTTGGAAAGTCAAGGGATTAAAAGCGTATTTTTCTGATAAGAAATTTAATCGAGCTGAGCGAACCGTGATACATAAATCTGATAATTACGACAAATTAATTAATGACTGCGATATAAATAAATAAGCGCGATAAGAAAAATATATATAAACTTAGTAACTCACAAATAATGTTTATATTTTCTTTAGATATAAATCACATGGACTTGTAAATATACGTTACGACGCGTAGTAGTATAAATTCCTGTATAGGTACTTATAATTGTAAGGTCGTCCCTAGAGCCAACGGTTTAAATCAACACCTTGAAAACGTAAAACGTTAACTCATAAACGACAATACCCTTTTTGACCCATTTGCGTAAGCCATTTCATTAAGTACTTTTAGAATGTAAACTCAGACTTTGTCATAATTATTTAGGTGTTTGACTGAGTCACTTTCGACGTGCATTGAACCATTATCAGTTTTCAGGCGATTAACCGACAAGGTGAGTTTTCATAGCCCCTACTCTACTGTTTTAAATCATCTTTTGGGGTGAGAACATTGCTTATTTCAAACGTGTGAATACAAGTACAATTACTCATTACTGATTTGGTCTAAGTCCCGATTTAACCCAAGTTGCTATCTGCCCGATTTATCATGAACCGTTAATTTTCGGAGCGCGAATGTTATGGATAGATCTATCGGGATTGACATCCCTGTTTGTCTTGAACTGACATTAGTCAAGCAGACACAGTTTCATTTGAGTCAGATTACGGGTGTCCCGGGTTAGACACCTGCAAGGGCATTCATTTATTGTTGGTATATGTTAACGCTTCGGTGTCATGAGCTTAGACAATAGTAATGCAATTTATATGACTTTGTATCTGTTATATTGTCATATGTGGATGAAATCTTGTGATTCATAAAACACTACATTTTCTGCTTAAACAAACCTATGAACTCACCAACTTTATGTTGACACTTTAGCAATGTTTTTCTCAGGTGTTAAGAACGAAGATGCTATATGAAGTCTCATGCATTGCAGTCATTTTCCATTATCTGAGAAGATCACTTGTTACTAATTAAAACGCTGTCGTAATGTCTATTTTATGCTTCCGCTAAATGTCTAATACAATTTATTTAATTCGCTAATTCAAGTTGATAAATTTTCTTAAAACGACTCATATAGAGTCATTCTGTAGTTGCTTAGAAGCACGATATTCATGAAGCCAACACGCCTCTAGTTTCCATTAATAACTCTATATTTTGGGGGGTGTGACAGAAAATCATAATTTTGTTATTTTTGAAATCCCGATTTCGTTGGCCAACCTTTAGCTTATCATAATAAAGCTTAAAATACTTTTGTTTAACAACTTAAAGCTTGATAAATGAAGCTTTATTAGCTTGATTATTCAAAATGGATGCGTTTAGGTTTAGTAAAACCAAACGTAATGCTTAGGTTCAAAAGCTTAAATCCATGTGATCATAAAGATGCACAAGAGTATCTTAGATCATAGCAAGCTTAAGCTAGCTATATGAAAAGGGTTCGAAAGGATTAGGGTATCAAATAGTGTCGATTAGGGATAGGTTTTAGAGAATTCTAAAATGGTTTAGCTGTACAAATGGTAAATAAAGTTATAAAAATATCTAAAATATGTCAAGAGTTTATTGAACAAGATGAAGACTTACTAGAACTTGAAAATGGATCAAAAATGGTGAAATATAAACCAAAAACTTAGAGATGAATCAAGAACCTATCTTTCTTAATCCTTGGCTTCTTTCTTGGCTTTAACCCTTTCCTTTCCTTCCTTGGATCGAACTAGATCAAGAACAAGTGAAACTTTTGATAATTTTGTGTGTTGTGAAAGAGTGTGTGTGTTCGGCTATATATATAAGGCTCGAAGGAGTGGTGCCCAAGTTGTGTAACACACCCAAAATCAGGTAGTAGCGGAATGGTAACAATGGGATTGCTCACTGATGCAAAGTACAAAACCAACAAGATATAGGAAACTGACCAAAAATTGGACTTTTAAGACAAGATTTCATACGATGCCATAAACAAAAATCAGAGTTTAATACATTAGGACCCCTATATGTTTTAAAAAGAAGAAATAAACATTTTCAATACATAATAAATCAAACAAAATCTTCAAAATACTACGCAAAAGAAGACTTAAGTTTTAAAAGATAATAAAAGTTGCATTGTAATAAAGATAAAACACAGAATCCTCCTCCTTCATTTATATCCCGCCACGGATACCCCTCCAATCATCATAGACCCAAGTGACCTGAAATAAACATGCTAAAAGTCAACCACAAAAGGTTGAGTGAAGATAATAAGTTTATGCATTAAAAAGGGTGGAACCCACAAAACAAAGTAATAGTAGTACTCTGAACACATTCAGTAGTCCCAAAACATTTAATATATGCCTAAAGCTCATAGACCCCGAAGCCTTAAACTAGATTTATGCCCCCAATCTAGAATATAGGATGCTTGCCAACAACCTAACACCTCTTAATGTTTAAATTCAATAGCACCTTGATCAAAACTAGATGACACCAAGGAACGGTTGGTGATTGTCAGTCCCGAATAGATATATCCACAACACACGTGCATACTACAATATAGGATTGATACAGGTTCATAGATAAAAAGAAGACTTCATGAACAATAAGGAACTTAGAAAAGATATTCAGCAGAAATCTGGATAGCCGATACACTTTGTAAACACGTTTGAAAACACTTATAACACACACTTATGATCTAATAGTAAAAAAAGCAATGTAATTGCAACGCCCGTATATTTTGTAAAACGGCAAAAACAAAATCACGTAGTGAAAAAGGGGGCTATGAACTCACCTCGAGTTGAATGGTAATCAACAAAGCATTCACATAAAAATGCGTCACGAAGAGGAATCCGAAGGCAACCTAATCCAATATAGAGTCATATAAGTAGTGAATCACTAAAAACTTGATTATTTATAGGTGGTCGTAATAAGCTCATCATCTAATCGTTGCGGGCTAATCATAATTAAGAGAGTCATGGTAGTGACTATGAGGAGCTAGGATACTATTAAATCGTAAATCCAACAACTCGTCGATACGCCACCCCGAAGAGGCCTCATTATGAAACTCCCTATAGTACTTTGATTAACTAATACCACATATAATTCTATATAGCTACATCACCATCTAATCGTTTTAGTGAAATCAAATTTTATAGCAGTAAAAACGTTAAAAAAAATACTTTTAGTAAAACAAGGCGAACTATTCCTCGTTTTAAGTCCGTTTCTTTTGTTTTCTTACGTACACGCCTTCGAATAAAGGACGAGCTATCAAAATATAACAATTACAAAATTTGAGTTTTATCGGATGAATAGTGATTTTACTGTTCATAACAAGTTTATATATTATTTTGATATAGATTTAGTTTCGTAAATCTCGTAAATCTCATAACAAATTCGTTTTAACTCCGTGTTTTTAGCGATTCTTTCGAGCATGTCTTCGTATTTAAAAGTTTTATCGATTTATTGATGTTTTAAAAGTATAAGTTTCTGTGGTGAATAGTAACATTTATAAAAATAGTTTTATTAAAGTATATATTTAACGTAAACTTGAAATCGTCGTATCTTTTTCGTTATAAATCGGTTTTTCGAGTTCTTTACATGCCCACGATCCTTGGGACATGTAGTATCTTATAAAATCATAAAATAGAGGTGTAAATTTTTGAATTCAAACAGCCCCTAAATGGGTTTTTCTCAAAATGTGTTTAAAAGTCATTTTTATAACTTTTTAGCTTAACCACTTTGTTACAAGTCCATTACAACCCTATTAAACATAATTTATTACATACCATAGGGATCCTATCCCAGATTATTTACAATAAAATGATAAACATTGATGAAATTGGCATTGGTAGGTTGTGTGAGCTCGTTTACTTTGATAATGTAAGTTATGTTACATTATGGATGGAATAAAGCAAAAATCTTTCCATGAAAACGGTTGCATCTAATTTAATAGATGGAAATTATACTGAAGAAAATTGCATCTATTTTAATAGATGGATAATAACATAGAGGAAAATTGTGGGTTGTTATATATAGTTCCATATGACTCGTCCAAGAGTCCATATATAAATTTTTTTCAAACGTGGGAGGAACGGCTGTCTCGCGACCGCAAATGAATCATGAATACCCACAAAAGTTGTCCATTTATTGAATTGATTGATTAAAAGAGAAAAGATAACTATTTGATCATTCAGTGATTAGAGGTTGTTGTATTAAAGTGATGTTTGATTAAGTGAATGAGTCTTGAGATTACACGGGATTTTACAAATCAAATAAAAAATCGTATAAATCACCTAATGGAAGTGGTATAATTCACCCAAGTGAAATGTATAATTCACCCAAGCAAAGTGGTGTAATTCTCCCAAGCAAGTGGTATACTTCTCCCAAGCAAAGTGGTATACTTCTTCCAAGAAAATGGTATACTTCTCCCAAGCAAATGGTATAATTCTCCCAAACAAATGGTATACTTCTCCCAATGGAAAACTGGTATAATTTGCCTAGTGGAAAATTGGTATAATTCGCCTAGACAAAAGACCATATAATTCTGATAACATCAAATATTTGATACTTTTTAGTGTCAATTTTCCCCTAAAAATACTTGCAATTATCCTATAAATATTGAAATTTGATACATTTACTGTTATTTTGTTGTTTTCAGGTAAAATGCAAGTATTTGGCAAGAAACACAAGAATTGGACACTAAACTAGGCATTGGAGCGAAAAGACGCGATTAATGGATACTTCTACAATAGAATATAGTATAAAAAGGAAAATCC
Source organism: Tanacetum coccineum (assembly GCA_026074375.1). NCBI lineage: Eukaryota > Viridiplantae > Streptophyta > Magnoliopsida > Asterales > Asteraceae > Tanacetum > Tanacetum coccineum. Next base: position 76,387 of record BQNB010004295.1, read on the forward strand.
GCTTATGATTTATGGAGATACAACTATAAACGAAAGAACAAAGCCTATATAAGAAATGTCTCCTGTATACTTCAGGAAATATGCTCTAGTATTTTGACCATAACTTCTTCATACTAACTCTTTTGAAGTTGATTCAAGCGGCCTTGAATAGAGGAAAGTAATATCTACAACTTTTGTGTTTTGGGTTAGAGTCGTATCACAACTGACGAGCCACAAGATTACAATAACTAAAATGTTGTTGAAGGGTTTACGGTGTAACCAAACAAATAGATTACTCCATAAATTTCCACGTCATATGGTTATTGACGTTACCAAACAAATTAGTTACACCATAAACCTGCCACGTTGGAGATTTATTATCTTAGTTATGGTTATGGCGTAAACCAAACGAACCATTACGCCATAAAGTCCATTTTATGCCTATATTTAGGAATGTCTACAAGATCTCGAAGGTACGGCGTAACCACAGCGAATTTAGTTACGCCTAAAACTATCATGAAAACTATAATTAGGGGTGGCCAAAAACAGCCTTCATAATCATCCTTTCCCTCCCATATAGGGGAGAACGATGAGAAACGTCTTCCCTAATTCATTTTTTCTGCACTCTCCAACCCTTCCAAGAAGGAAGAATTCTGGTCCCGACCATCATCATCATACTAGTTTGGTTCGTATATCATGTTTTACAATTACTTTCATTAATTGACGGATGATATTGATTTTATGAATACAATTTTTAGCCTAAACTTATCTTATAATTATCCTTTATGATTCATTAATTTCTTGTTAATAATGGTTATCTAATTTGTTATATTACTTATGACCATGAAATGCCAAATATGATGCACGCTTACCATGATCTGTGGGATTAAAAATTTCGGTTAGTATGACCAGTATGCTGGGATTCGCGAGGTTAGTGAGGATTAGATGACCATTCAATCCTTGTTTTCTTAAATAGTAGAACAAAGTGAATCATTAAGTTAATTAAAAAGTAATTAGGACCGTATCCCCTTCTCTTCAAATCATACATAGTTCAATTTCTTTTAAGTTTTTTTCGTTCTTTTTATTCTAACACTGCTTTTAACGTGACAACCAATTTAAACTCATATTTTTAACCGCCTTTTAGCTCTTGGGACGACCTCGGATCTACTAAAACTACATTACTCAAGATCGGGTTCTCTGCCCGTTAGTGCGTTTGTAAGGTGAAATAAGTTTTATAAATTTCAAACTTGGTAAATAATTATTTAAAAGAAAATATGCATCAAGTTTTTGGCGCCATTGTGGGAGCTAAATAGTTTATAAATTTGAGTTTTTATGGTTTATATATTTCAATTTTCTTATATTTTATATATCTTGTAAAAGTCACAAATCTACTCGTATCTTGTTGTTTAAATATTTCAGGAAACGGGAAAAAGAACCTGATAGTTGAGAACATGACGCTTAATAACGGGTACTTAGAATTATGAACCATGCGAAAGAAAGGCGATTATTGGGAATAATCTTGATCCAGAAGAAGTCCAACTAATTATGATGAGGCGGATGTTGACTCTTTTCACCAGAATAAGAGTAAGACTTTTAGCTATCCATATTCTCATAGCTTAACTCCTCCACACCCTTGTTTCCTACCTGTTCAACCCTATCCCAAGAATTATTTCTTATCTACCAATGTGAGCAACAATATGGACATTGATAATATGACTATAGCAAAATATAATCTATACGTTGCTAAACAAAGCCTAGATAAGAATCCACTAAATAATCACTCATATGGTTTCAAACCCTAATCTTTCGCTCAACCACCACACCCACCTAACACTCCTGTCGATAAAAAGGATTTCGACTTTGATAAGATCTTGGATTACTTATTTAGAATAGAAGCTGAAAACATGAAGCGAATGGGGCAAGATAAACTTTAGGATAGTATTTGGGAACATGATAATGATTTGTAGGAGGATCAGGAGGATGATGGAGATAAAAAAGAAAGGGATACTCTTGAAATGTGAGTATATTACGAATTAAAGAAAGTAAAACGTAATTAGGCAATTCCTAACACCTAACATTCCTGACGTAATAGAAGGATGTTATACAACCTTTTGATCCCAACAACCCTAACACAACCACAACCACCTAACAAGATTTATGTTACACCTGAGCACCGGCTACTAAACCATTTGGAAAAGCTTTTGGAAGACCAGGTCTTGAATGTAGCCGATAGGTCGATGAAGAGGCCGTATCCTACTAGGGATCTGGAGGAACCTAAAGACTCCTTGGTTGGAATATCCTTATTTTATGAAATACAATGTTCAATCAAATATCACTAAACTCGAGCCTTACATTCATACTCAACCACTGAGTCCACCCCCCCCCCTAATACAGAATAAATGAATCATACAAGTTATCGACTAAACTGTATAGGTAGAAAAAAAAAATAGGGAAAATGAGAAAATTCCCTTCCATAATGTTCTTAAATCATCATTTCCCTACCCTATAGCAAATGAACACCCGAATGATGTTTATTGCTACTTCCACCCACACTTGATCCCAAGTGAATGGATGGACACCCTATTAGTAAATAAGGGTGGAGTCAAGCTAGAGACTCGAACAAAAACAAGCACTTCGTGGGAGGCACCCCATGCTTATCCTTGTATTTATGTTTTGTCTTATTTCACTTTAATTTTGCATATTAGTTGGTTTGCATGTTTCGCACTTTATTTTGCAGGTTCCAGTAACAAAGAGGTCAAAATGAGAACCGGCTTGACTCGTAATTATGTGGTAACATTGCTACTGTAGCAGCAGTTACGGCGTAACAATTATGGTTATTCCGCAATCACTTCATTTACGGCTTAAACCCTCTTATGGTTACACCGTAACATATCAAACCAAAACTTTTTAAATTAAATACATGATTACGGCGTAACCAATCGGGGTTACGCCATAACCTTCTTCAAAAAAACCTTAAAAATACATTTGAAACATTGCTAAACCTTGTATATTAAATAACATTGTGGTATGTTCTCCTGAAACCCTCGCGGAGACATCACTCGTCTACTTGGTCACCAAGAGTTTTAAAAATCTTATTGTCCAATGTTTTCCTTTTTAGGATGTCCAAATTAATTGTCCACTACTAAAAATAGATATGGAATCTTGATGAAGTTTACTATACTACCCTTGTTTGAAATTATTATTACAAACTTTAAAGAAGACTTTAATTAATTAGTTAAGGGTAAAACTGTCATTATGTCAAAAAGTAAGAAAGAGAAAGCAGTAATAAATGCACTTTTCTTAAACTGTGAAGCGAATGGGGCAAGATAAACTTCAGGATAGTATTTGGGAACATGATAATGATTTGGAGGAGGATCAGGAGGATGATGGAGATTAAAGGTTACTTTTGATATGTGAGATATTACGATTAAAGACGTAGAACGAATTAGGCAATTCCATACACCTAACATTCCTGACGTAATAGAAGATGTTATACAACCTTTGATCCCAACAACCCTACACACCACACCATCTAACGAAGATTATGTAGCACCGGCTACTAAACCCATTTTGAAAAAGCTTTTGGAAGACAAGATCTTGAATGTAGCCATGGTCGATGAAGAGGCTGATCCTACTAGGGATCTTGAGGAGCCTGAAAGACTCCTTGTTGAATAGTCCTCATTTTAATTGAAATGCACATGTGCATTTAGTTTATCACAAAACACGAGCCTTTCCATTCATACTCAACCACTATTCCCTTATAGAGAATATTTATATCATACAAGTCATCGACTAAACTATATAAGGTAGATAGGGAAATGAAATTTCCTTCCAGGTATGATCTTAAATCATCATTTCCCTACCCTGTAGCCAATGAACACCCGAATGATGTTTATTGCTACTTCCACCCACACTTACAAAATGATATTGTAAAACTCTTAAAATATTAAATTAGTTCTAACTTCATCAAATCTGAAACACTATACAGGATCAACCATCTGATCTTGCAAGACTGCATCTAAGCGCCACATCTCATTAGGTCTTTGTTTAGGGTGAGACATCCAAATACTGATCACACGTGCCAGGGCATCATCAAGCATAAAATCGAGGTCACACAACTGAGTCATATTAATCTCCATTTCTTTAACTACAAAGAGAGAAAAAAACATTAATGTTTATGATATAAATAAAATAACAATAAAATTCAAACATCCATGAATTGAAAAATTCAAATCTTTACCGGGGGTGTATATAGATATTTAAAGAAGAAATGAAGATGAACAAAGGTGAGTATAATTGTGTGTGTGTGCGCCTGGTATTTATAATCAATGCAGTAGGGTTTGACATTGATTTGAGTTAGTTCCAATTTAGTAGATAACTTTGGAAAGGATTTTATCATTGAAACTAATTATAACTAAAAAGAGGGATGTTTGAAGAATAGGTCAAAAATATTTTTTGTTTTATGTTTGAAGATTAATGTTTTTCAAAAAAGTTCCTATAATTTTGAACATTAATGATTTTCAGTTAAGACTTTCTGTAATTACCTCGTTGACTCAATTAATGAGACGGTGAAGGCAGGTTTATGTCAAAAGAGTTTTTGTTTTATATTTTTATTAACAATTTAATGTGTTCAAACTTTCCTATATTTATAATCATTAATGATTTTCGGTTAAGAGTGTATGCATTAATGATTTTCGTTAATTAATGGGAGGGCTTTGTTATATGTTTTCAGCCGTTGATTATTTTTGTTTTCCACGTTTCGTTCTCTAGATTAACTCGTTGACTCAATTAATGATTTTCGGCTAAGACTTTCTGTAATTAACTCGTTGACTCAATTGAAGAGACGGTGAAGACATTTTTATGTCAAAAGAATTTCGTATTTTTAATTTTAATAATCAATAATGAGTTCAAGGCACTTTTCTATATTTATAATCATTATGATTTTCGTGAAGAATTGTGCATTAAAGATGATTTTTATTTTTTGTTAATTTAATATTTCTTTTCCACGTGTAAGAGTCAGCAAAAGATTTTTGATTTATATTTTAATAACCAATAATTGTTTCAAACTTTCCTATATTTATAACATTAATGATTTTCATTTAAAGAGTGTATGCTTTTAATGCTTTTCGTTGATTACATAGGTAGGTTTTGTTATAATTGAATTCGATTGCAGCCGTTGAGTATTTATAGATTTAAATTAATATCATTTAATGTTGTTCAAAACTTTTTCTATATTTATAGTAACATTGACTGTTATCCCCCTGTTGTAAAGACCAATTATTCGAGTTTTGGTTATTTCCCTCATGTAAAATTTGACTAGTTTATAAGAAAGACAGTGGGGTGTATAAACAATATTGAGGATTATGAATTATTGAAAAAATGTTGTAAAAAGCCTCTTCGTGATACACATGAACCAAACTTTTTATAATCTTGGCCCAATAATCTATACTGCAATGGATATTAATAATGACTCATTTTTAAAAGCCTCTTCGAAAATCATTAACGATTATAAAAAAAAAAAAACTCTTTTACAGACACTTCAATGAAAAGAGACTTGGCCAAATAATCTAATAGACTCAGTTGTGTGACCTCCGATTGGTTTGCAAAACTAATCTTGTAAGAGTCTGCAAAACTAATATTGGCCTAAAGATTAGTTTTGCAAAACAACTGAGGTCACACAACTGAGTCATATAGATTATTTGGCCAAGATTTTTGTGTAAGAGTCTGTAAAAGAGTTTTTTTTATAATCATTAATGATTTTCGAAGAGGCTTTAAACAACTGAGTCATATTAATCTCCATTTGCAATATAGATTATTTGGGCCAAGATTAATAAAAAGTATGGATCATGTGTATCGAAGAGGCTTTAAACAACATTTACAATACTCATAATCTCAACTTGTTTATACACCCCACAGTCTTTCTTAAAAACTAGTCAAATGTTCCATGTGGGACAAAAACAAAACTCGAATAATTGGTTAAACAAAGGACTAACGGTCAAAGTTACTATAAATATAGAAAAGTTTGAACAACATTAATGTAATTAAAATAAAAGCAAAAATAAACCAACGGCTGAAAACAATATAACAAAACCACTACCATTAAATCAACTAAAATCATTTAGAAGCCTACACTCTTAACTGAAAATCATTAATGTTATAAGATACGGGAAAGTTTTAACACATTAAGTTACTAAAAATATAAAACAAAACTCTTTTGCAGACTCTTACACGTGGAAAAGAAATATTAAATTAACGAAAATCATTAATGCACACTCTTACACGAAAATCATTAATGATTATAAATATAGAAAAGTTTGAACAACATTAATGATATTAAATTAAAAAACGAAATTCTTTTGACATAAAAATGTCTTCACCGTCTCTTCAATTGAGTCAACGAGTTAATTACAGAAAGTCTTAGCCGAAAATCATTAATTGAGTCAACGAGTTAATCTAGAGAACGAAACGGGAAAACAAAAATAACAACAGCTGAAAACATGTAAACAAGTCCCTCCCATATAATTAACGTAAAATCATTAAGTGGCATACACTCTTACCGAAAAATAATATGATTATAATATAAGGTAAATTTTTAACACATAAATGTTTAATAAAATATAAAACAAAACTCTTTTTGACATAAACCCCCTTCACCGTCTTCATTAATAGAGTCAACTAGGTAATTACAGAAAGTCTTCACTGAAAATCATTAAAGTTGCAAAATTATAGGAACTTTTGAAAAACATTAATCCATCAAACATAAAACAAAAAATATTTTTGACCTATTCTTCAAACATCCCTCTTTTTAGTTATAATTAGTTTCAATGATAAAATCCTTTCCAAAGTTATCTACTAAATTGGAACTAACTCAAATCAATGTCAAACCCTACTGCATTGATTATAAATACCAGGCGCACACACACACAATTATACTCACCTTTGTTCATCTTCATTTCTTCTTTAAATATCTATATACCGGTAAAGATTTGAATTTTTCAATTCATAGATGTTTGAATTTTATTGGTATTTTATTTATATCATAAACATTAATGTTTTTTTCGCTCTTTGTAGTTAAAGAAATGGAGATTAATATGACTCAGTTGTGTGACCTCGATTTTATGCTTGATGATGCCCTGGCACGTGTGATCAGTATTTGGATGTCTCACCCTAAACAAAGACCTAATGAGATGTGGCGCTTAGATGCAGTCTTGCAAGATCAGATGGTAATCTGTTAGGTTAATTTGTGAAGTGTAGAACTAATTTAATATTAAGAGTTTTACAATATCATTTTGTAAGTGGTGGGTGGAAGTAGCAATAAACATCATTCGGTTGTGTTCATTGTCTAGAGGGTAGGGAATGATGATTTAAGATCATACCTGGAAGGAAATTTCAGTTCCCTCTCTACCTTATAAGTTTAGTACGATGACTTGTAATGATTCAAAATCTACTATATAGAGGAACTTAGATGGTGTTAATGAATGAAAGCTCGAGTTTAGTATAACTAAATGCACATGTATTCCAATAAAATGAAGATATTCAACAAGGAGTCATTTCAGGCTCATCAAGATCCTAGTAGTATCAGCCTCTTCATCGACCGTGGCTACATTCAAATAAAAAAAGAAGATCTTGTCTTCCAAAAGCTTTTTCAAAATGGGTTTAGTAGCCGGTGCTACATAATCTTCGTTAGATGGTGTGGTGTGTAGGGTTGTTGGGATCAAAGGTTGTATAACATCTTCTATTACGTCAGGAATGTTAGGTGTTATGGAAATGCCTAATTTTCGTTCCAACGTCTTTAACCGTTATATCTCACATAACAAATAGTATCCCAATAACTCCAACACCTCCTGATCCTCCTCCAAAACATTATCATGTACCCCAATAGGGTAACCTTGAAGTATATCTTGCCCCATTCGCTTCACAGTTTAAGAAAAGTGCATTTATTACTGCTTTCTCTTTCTTACTTTTTGACATAATGACAGTTTTACCCTTAACTAATTAATTAAAGTCTTCTTTAAAGTTTGTAATAATAATTTCAAACAAGGGTAGTATAGTAAACTTCATCAAGATTCCATATCTATTTTTAGTAGTGGACAAATAATTTGGGACATCCTAAAAAGGAAACATGGACAATAAGAATTTTAAGCCTCTTGGTGGCCCAAGTAGACGAGTGAAGTCTCGCGAGGGTTTCAGGAGAACATACCCACAATGTTCATTTAATTATACAAGGTTTAGCAATGTTTCAAATTTATTTTTAAGGTTTTTAGAAGAAGGTTATGGCGTAACCCCGATGGATACAGCCGAAAAGAAAGAGGGGGGGGGGGGGGGGGGGGGTTAGGGGAAACGAATACATGAAAGAAATTAAAAAAAGATAATGTTATCTAAGCTCCGGAGCAACCCAAAGAGGGTTAACACCGTAAATTAAGTTGATACGGCGAAACCTTAATAGATACGCTTTAAACTGCAGCAACAGAAACAAAGTTACCACATGAAGAGGAACGATTCAAGCCGGTCCTAATTTTTGACCGACATTTGTACTGGAACATGTAAAATAAAGGCGAAACATGCAAACCAGACTAATATGCAAATTAAAGTGAAATAAGACAAACCATAATTACAAGGATAACATGGGGTCCTCCCACAAGTGCTTTTATTTGTTCAGTCTCTAAGCTTGACTCCACCCTAATTACAATATGGTGTCCATCCAGATCACTTGGGATCAAGTGTGTGTTGGAAGTAGCAATAAACATCAAACGGGTGTTTTCATTTGCTACAGGGATAGGAAATGATGATTTAAGACCATACCTGGAAGAAATATTCAAGTCCCTATCTACTTATACAGTTAGTCGAAAACTTATATGATTCAAGAATATTCAGTAATAAGTGGGACTCAGTGGTTGAGTAAGATGAAAGGCTCGAGTTAAAGTGAAAACGAATGCACATGTAATTCCATAAAAGTAAAGGATATAACAAGAGTCTTTCAGGATCCCACAAGATCCCTACAGTAGGATCGATCCTCTCATCGACCATGGCTACATTCAAGATCTTGTCTTCCAAAAGCTTTTCCAAAATGGGTTTAGTAGCCGGTGCTACATAAACTACGTTAGTGTTGTGGTGTATTAGCGGTTTGTTTGGGATTCAAAAGGTTGTATAACATCTTCTATTACGTCAGGAATGTTAGGTGTAAGGAATTGCCTAATTCGTTCTACATCTTTAATCGTAATATCTCACATATCAAAAGTATCCCTATCATCTCCATCATCCTCCTGATCCTCCTCCAATCATATCAGTTCCAAAATCTCTATCCTAAAGTTTATCTTGCCCCATTCGCTTCATGTTTTCAGCTTCTATTCTAAATAAGTAATCCAAGATCTTATCAAAGTCGAAATCCTTTTTATCCACAGGAGTGTTAGGTGGGTGTGGTGGTTGAGCGAAAGATTAGGGTTTGAAACCATATGAGTGATTATTTAGTGGATTCTTATCTAGGCTTTGTTTAGCAACGTATAGATTATATTTTGCTATAGTCATATTATCAATGTCCATATTGTTGCTCACATTGGTAGATAAGAAATAATTCTTGGGATAGGGTTGAACAGGTAGGAAACAAGGGTGTGGAGGAGTTAAGCTATGAGAATATGGATAGCTAAAAGTCTTACTCTTATTCTGGTGAAAAGAGTCAACATCCGCCTCATCATAATTAGTTGGACTTCTTCTGGATCGAACGTTATCCCATAATCGCCTTTCTTTCTCAGGTTCATAATCTAAGTACCCGTTAAGCGTCATGTTCTCAATATCAGGTTCTATTTCCACGATTCCTGAAATTTAAACACAAGATACGAGTAGATTGTGCTTTTACAAGAAAAATAAATAATAAGAAATTGAAATATATACAAAACTCAAATTTAAAACCTATTTAGCTCCCCAACAATGGCGCCAAAAACTTGATGCATATTTTCTTTTAAATAATTATTTACCAAGTTTGAAATTTATAAAACTCATTTCACCTTACAAACGCACTAACGGGCAGAGAACCCGATCGTGAGTAATGTAGTTTTAGTAGATCCGAGGTCGTCCCAAGAGCTAAAAGGCGGTTAAAAATATGAGTTTAAATTGGTTGTCACGTTAAAAGCAGTGTTAGAATAAAAAGAACGAAAACTTAAAAGAAATGAACTAAGTATGATTTGAAGAGAAGGGGATACGGTCCTAATTACTTTTTAATTAACTTAATGATTCACTTTGTTCTACTATATAAGAAAACAAGGATTGAATGGTCATCTAATCCTCACTAACCTCGCGAATCCCAGCATACTGGTCATACTAACCGAAATTTTGTCCCACAGATCATGGTAAGCGAGCATCATATTTGGCATTCTCATGGTCAAAGTAATATAACCAAATAGATAACCATAATTAACAAGAAATATATGAATCATAAGGATAATTAATAAGATAAGTTTAGCTAAAAATTGTATTCATACAATCAATATCATCGTCAATTAATGAAAGTAATGAAAACATGATAATCGAACCAAACTAGTATGATGATGATGATCGGGACCAGATTCTTCCTTCTTGAAGGGTTGGAGAGTGCAGAAAAATGACTTAGGGAGATGTCTCAGTCGTCCCCTCAAGAGTGAGGGATAAGAAGATATGAAGGCTGATTTTGGCCCCTATTTATAGGTTTCTGATAGTTTACGGCGTAACTAATTCGTGAGGTTACGCCGTAACCTTGCCGATGTAGACATTCCAAAATATAGGCAAAATGGACTTTATGGCGTAACTGGTTCGTTTGGTTACGCCATAACCATAACTAAGATAATAAATCTCCAACGTGGCAGGTTTATGGTGTAACTAATTTGTTTGGTTACGTCATAACCATGACGTGGCAATTTATGGCGTAAATCTATTATTTGGGTACACCGTAAACCCTTCAGCAACATTTTAGTTATTGTAATCTTGATGGCTCCGATCTTGTATACGGCTAAAAGCTAAAGCGAAGAAGAATTCCATTAGTCAAAGTTCGTTGGAACTCTCAGCAAGGAGCTGAGTATACCTGGGAACATGAAGACCAATTCCGGATGAAATATTCGCATCTTTTCTCCGAACCCGTACATTCCTCAAGTGCCGCAACTTGAGCCTTAAGGACAAGGCTCTTCTAACCGGAGGAGACTGTAACATTCCGTATTTTTAGGTCATTTACGACGTCATCTATTTTACTAATTATTTTTTTTCGTACGCGTTTACTTTTAATTCTTATTATATAGTTAACTCGCGCAAACTAAAAATTAATAATTAACGTAAACGGACACCAAACGAATTAAATTTTTTCGTCAAGCTAGCAATATATTATTTTTACGAAAGTAATAATCAACTTTTTATATTTTATTTTATTGGTTGCGTAAAACGTTTACGTTTCGCAATTAAATACATTTAGGCATACCCGGAAGCACCAAAACTTTTCTACGCTTCAACAAATACCCACATGGGATAATGTCCATTCTAGGGAACCAAATAACACAAGTATTAATGAGCTAGCAATGTACATCACTTACCATTAAGCCTAGCCATACATCCCATCCTTTTGACCAAAGACCTCCATGAAACCCTCATCTTGTCTTTGACTAGTCATCCATGTATATAAGGTCTCATACTAGTGAAATACACACACACTTCTCACTTTCAAGGAGTAAAACACAAAAATCTCTCCTTCCCCCTCCTCTTTGGCCATGGCAAACCTCAAACAATATACAAATCCTTACAAAATTTTATTTAACACATTTACATACATTCTTACAACATATCTAAGATTTCCTAAGAAGATTTGAAGGCTTGGTTAAGTCTTTACATGTGTTAAGCAAGAAAAATGGAAGATTAGGGTTTAGGGTTTCAAGATCTTGCAAGCTTGGGTTTATAATCTAAACAAGGGTTTAGATTGTGTTGGTTATCATATTACATCACCATAAGGTTACCTAAAACCCTTTATGTCTTTACATTTATCATTTTATGTGTATATAAGTTCTATGTAGTGAAATCACCATTAGGATGCTTTTAAACATGTAAAACATATTTTTGCTTGTGATTATAATTTTGTACACTTATTCATGTGTTATGTGGTTGAATATATCATGGACTAGGAACCCTAAGTATGTAATACATATGTTAATAAGGGTTGTAATGGACTTGTAACAAAGTGGTTAAGCTAAAAAGTTATAAAAACAACTTTTAAACACATTTTGAGAAAAACCCATTTAGGGGCTGTTTGAATTCGAAAATTTACACCTCTATTTTATGATTTTATAAGATACTACATGTCCCAAGGATCGTGGGCATGTAAAGAACTCGAAAAACCGATTTATAACGAAAAAGATACGACGATTTCAAGTTTACGTTAAATATATACTTTTATAAAACTATTTTTATAAAAGTTACTATTCACCACAGAAACTTATACTTTTAAAACATCAATAAATCGATAAAACTTTTAAATACGAAGACATGCTCGAAAGAATCGCTAAAAACGGAGTTAAAACGAATAAGTTACGACATTTACGAGATTTACGATAACTAAATCTATAAAAATAAATATATAACTGTTATGAACAGTAAAAATCACTATTCATCAGAAAACTCAGATTTTGAAAATGTTATATTTTGATAACTCGTCTTAATACGAAGGCGTGGACGTAAGAAACGAAAGAAACGGACTTAAAACGAGAAAGTTACGCCAGTTTTACTAAAGTATACTTATAAACGTTTTTACTTTATAAATATGATTTCACTAAAACGATTAGATGGTGATGTAGCTATATAGAATTATATGTGGTATTAGTTAATCAAAGTACTATATTACTAGGGAGTTTCATAATGAGGCCTCTTCGGGGTGGCGTATCGACGAGTTGTTGGATTTACGATTTAAAGTGTCCTAGCTCCTCATACGTCACTACATGACCTCTTAATTATGATAGCCCGAACGATAGTATGATGAGCTATACGACCTATAAATAATCAAAGTGTTTAGTACTTATACGACCTATATTGGATTAGGTTGCATTCGATCGTAAGCGTGACGCATTTTCTATTGTGAATACTTGTTGATTACCATTCACTCGAGGTGAGTTCATAGCCCCCTTTTTACTACGTGATTGTTTTACAAAATCTACGGGGTGAATTACATTGCTTGTTTTACTATTGGACACAAGTGTTTTTCTAAGTGTTTTCAAAGTGTTTACAAAGTGTATGCTATCCAGATTACTGCCTGAATATTATTGCTAAGTTACCTTATTGCCGTGAAGTCCCTATTTATCATGAACCGTTAATTGCTATTGTAGTAAGCGCGAGTGTTGTGGATAGATCTATCGGGACTGACAATCCCCACCTTTCCTTGGGTCACTAGTTTGATCAAGGTGCATTTAACATTGAGAGGTGTTAGGTTGTTGGCAAGCATCCTATATTCTGATTGGGGCACAAATCTAGTTAAGGCTTCGGGGTCATGAGCTTAGTGCAATAATAAACGTTTTGGACTACTGAATGTGTTTCAGAGTCTACTATTACTTCGATCTTGTGGTCCACCCTTTTTACCGATAAACCTATGATTTCACTCAACCTTTGTGTTGACTTTTAGCATGTAATTTCAGGTCCTAGGGTATGAAGATTGGACGGGAGCCGTGGCGGATATCAATGAAGACGGATTCTGTGTTTTATCTAAAGTCTATGCAACTTTTATTATCTTTAAAAACTTAAGTCATCTTTTGGTATTATGAAGCTTTTGGTATAATTAAAAATGTATGTGAAATGTTTATGACTTATAAAAACATATGGGACCTAATGTGTAAACTCTGATATTTTGCTATGGCATCGAATGAAATCTTGTCTTAAACGTCCATTTATGGTCGTTTCCTATATCTTGATTGTTGTACTTTGACGTAGCACCCCAATGTTACCATTCCGCTGCTACCTGATTTTGGGGGGTGTTACATATCTCTTCTTACAAAAGTAAGTGGGAGCATCTAAAAATCTTGAAGATATTCAAGAACAAAATACATAACCTTCTGAATTCACTTGCTAATGTGATACTAAGGTTAAGCATGAAAATGTCGAACTAGAGTATAATGTAACTCTCGTTCATAAATCAGTAAGGATGTCTCATTAATGGAGTGGTATTTCTATATCATTGTTGAGGAATATAAGTTAGTGTATCATAATAAACCTGTTAACTAATAAGATGAATTATCACATTTTGAATCTGATAAATATCTTAGAAATATGAATGAAAAGATGCAGTCCTTAAAAGATAAATTAATGTTGTGAGCTTGATTGATCTTTTACCAAACAGTTAAACTGAAAGGTTATAATGAGTTTGTTTTAAAGAAAGACTCATAAGGACAAAATTGTATACACATTAATGCTTGTCAGATGACAAGAGTTTTTTAATCTTACTCAAGCAATTGACTGTGATTAAATCTTTCTTTTCTACACGCATTAATTATATAAAGATAACTAATTGTCGTATAAGTTTCCTTGAATCTGACATATGGCGAATTAAGGATCATAACTCTTTCCTTGATGACTACCTTGCGAGGACGATGTGTAATCAAAAGGGTTATGAGTCTATATTTGTTTTATGACAATCAAGTTTTATAACTCTTTTCTT